>PVLD010003694.1:0-137696 GCA_004027595.1 Dinomys branickii
TCCTTTCACGCTCATAAGCTGCCATGCTGTCTTCAAGTTCTGAAATTCTATCTTCAGTTTCATTTAAGCGGTTTTGCATGCTTTCAGTGTAAGTTTTCAAATCCTGGCATTCTCTTTGGACCTGTTTCATTCTTGGTAATTCATTCCTAAATTGCTCTTGTAACGTTTCCATTTGTTTCCTATTTTCTTCTAGTCTTTTATCTAGTTCTTCTCTATGGGTACAGAACATTTCTTTCATCATTGTTTTCAGCTCGTTTTTTGTCTGAGAGATCATTGCAGGTATGTGGCTTATTTCTGCTTTAAGCTCTTTTATGGCCTGTTGGAGTTGTTTCATTTCGGATGCAATCGTTTCATAGCTTGCAGTTATGTGGCTTCCTGGTTCCCCTGTATCCTCGCATTCAAAACTTGTTCTGGGGGGGGGTTGAGTTTTGAGACTGCGTTTTGTTCCTCTGTTTTCCCATTTTTGGGTATCAGATTCAAAATGTGGAGCTATAAATTCCCCAGGCAGTTCAGTAGGCAAATGTCTGCTGCACTGGCTGCTCCAATGATTCCTTCTCTTTGGGAGAATGTCCCTTAAGCTGTCTGCTGAGATTTCCGCTTCTACTCCCTACCCCAAGACCTGGCTGGGGCACATAAACAGCTCGCTGCCCCAGGGACCTTGCAGGCAGGCCACTCAGGTGTTCCTCCCTGGGTGGAGCTACCCCCCCCCACAAATCCCGTGGGGCGCCTAGCCAGCTCTTCTGGCCCGGGGATCCTGCTGTCAGTAAAGCTGCTTGGATGTCCCTCGCTGGGCGGAGCTTCTTCCCGACTCAGAAAAAAACGGTCAGGGTGCCCAGTGAACTCACCCTGCGATCGTGCACACAGGAATGCCGTTCAGATGTATCTCCCTGGATTGAGCTTCTTCCTGACTCAGAAATCCTGCTGCGGTGTTCACTAGGCTCTCCCATTCTGAGATCCGTGCTGGCAGGAGATCCTGGTGCTCCCTGGCGCTTTTCTACCTCCTCGGCTTTCTCGCAGGGGCCGCCGAACGCAGCTGCCACAGTTGGTGCGGCACTGCCTGTGGGGGCGGGGCTCTGTGCGGGATCCCGCACCGCTGCCCAGATTGGCACAATATGCCCCAGGAGCACGTTCTCTGAGTTTACTTTGCTCCGCCGCCTCCAACAAATCCTGGTTACAGCCGCCTCCGAGCCGATCGGGATCAGGAGCTGGGAGGGTCCATCCCGCTGCAATCGCTCTCTCGGCTGTAGGCGGATTGAGCCAAGCTGCGGCCCAAGTGCAGCGCGGATCCCTCAGGCGCCCAGCTCTCAGGATCCGCCCACTTCTCGCCGAGCGGCTTATCCAGCCGGCCCTTTAATGCTCAGGCTGCGGAGAGCAACACGATCAGTTGGAATTTCGCGTCCACGGACCAGGCACCCGCGCACAAAGGATCGGTCTTTGGGAGAGTTTCCCTCTGCCACTCACCTGGTCGCCATCTTCCTGGAAGTCCTAAAGCTTTTAAATGATAATATCTTTATGACTTCAGCATAACAAAGGATTCTGTTAACAGAACAGAAAATATTTGCACCAAAAATTAAAGATTAGTCAACCTGATTACATCGAAATGAATTTTAAAGGCACATCATAAAGATTGAAAATATAAACTACAAGCTAGGAGAGTAACTATAACACACATAACTGACAAAGGAATTATATCCAGGATGACTTGACAAACAAGAAAAAGAATACTATGAAAAGAGCAAAAACATGGGGAGGAATTCTGTAAATAGAAATGACCTATAAATATATACAAAGTGGCCAAACTCATTAGTAGTAAAGAATGTTCCAGTGAAAGCATGGTAAGATTGTGTTCATATTTACTAGAATAGAAAAGAAATGAAGTTATGTAGTACTGAGTATTGACAAAGCTTGTGGAGTAAAAGAACCTCATGCATACCTGGTAAGTATATAAGTTATGAAAATCACTGCACAACAGCTCGTCATTTCCCAGTGATCTCTGACAGCAGTAACGCTGAGCACTGGCACACACCATCTATTCCATTCCCTACAGATAGGTCCTAGAGAAAGCTGATAAACACATTTATCCAGCTGGATGGCTAAGGCTGGAGGATTTTGGAAAGTGCATCCCACCTGGATTCCAAAAAAGGTCTAAGATGATCTAACACACTGCTGGAGAGAAAGAGTAAGTTTGGACAATTTAGTGAGACCCTGTTTTTTTTTTAAAGGCTGGGAGTGTAATGAGGATAAAGCTCAGGGCAAAGGCCCTGGGTTCAACCCCTAATACTGAAAAAAACCCTGACTTACCACCAAATTTGAGATGGGAATAACCTGGAGTGGAATGATGGGTATGGAGCCCTAAATTTTTTTTTTTTTTTTTTTTGGCGGTACTGGGGAGTGAACTCAGGACGCTGCGCTTGCTAGGCAAGCGCTTATTCCACTGAGCTATATCCCCAGCCCCGAGCCCTAAATTATTGAGAGTGGTTTTTGTTTTGTTTTGTCTTGATACAAGGGCTTCCTATGTAGTTAGGCTGGCCTTGAACTCATGGTGATCTTCCTGCCTCAGTCTCCGGAGTGCTAAGGTTATAGGTGTGCACCACCATGTCTAATGACAGTGCTTTTTGTAAGTACACAGTGTTCCTGTCATTATTCTCTAAACAGTGTGTTTGTAATATGGTTTATTTGTGTGTTAATTTTTACATCAAAATAGTTTAAAAGAATAAGATTAATTTATTAGTAATTAAATATATGACTCTTGATCTTGTTTGTTTTATCAAGGATACAATTGACTCATTTTAAAGATTTAAGAGAGCCGCACAGGGTGTGGTGGGGTGTAATCCCAAGCACTTGAGAAGTTCAGGCCGGAGGATTGCCAAAAATTTGAGGCTGCCCTGTGCTACATACTGAGTTCAAGGCCAGCGTGGTCTATATAGTGAAACCTTACCTTAAAAAGAAAAAATTGAGGGAGCAGACTTACTAAAAATAAAGTACTTGTTATTTGGAAGTAATTTTAAATTTACAGAAAAGTGGGAAGAATAGTATGTTATGGTTGATACGTTGTATCAACTTGAGAACTTTAAAAGTTTAACTGGATGACTCAGCAGGAAGCTGGGGTCCTTTGTAAACATCCTCCTCCTCTGCAAGAGGAGGTCATGGAGATGCTGGAGTGCTACACCCTCCCTGGGTGGGAGTAGCCGGCTTACAATATAAGGGAGAAAAGAGGCTTGCTCTCCCCGTGCTTTTGCTCTTCCTGCTTTTGCTGTCTTTTGACACCTTGCACTGTTGCCCCTGTGCCATGTGCAACCTTGCCATGGAGCCAGCTGTTATGGACTGAAACCTCCACAAACTGTGAGCTAAATAAACCTTTCCTCCTTTAATTTTGAGTGTCCAGTATTTTGTCTCAGCAACGAGAAAAAGTAACTAAGATAGTACACAATACCTACATATCTTTTATTCAGATTCATTTACTATTAACAGTTTATGTTATTTATTTCATCCTTAAAGAGAGATATATTCTCCCTCAGCATATCCGTGTTTGTGTGTAAACTACTAGGAGTAAGCTACACTAATCATGCTCGTTTATCTCCAGATAGTATGTTGTGTATTTCCTCAGATGGACATTTATTATGTAACCACAGTACAGTTATCAATGACAGAAAATTCAACACTGAAATCATATGTTAGAAAATCTACCATCTACATTCCAATCCATCAACTACCCTCACAAGGTCATATATAGCATTTGATTTTTCCTCCACTAGAGGTTGCAATGCACGTATCACATTTAGTTATCATATTTTTGTAGTCTTAGCTTGAACAGTTCCTCTGACTTTCTTTGTCCTTTATAACATTGACATTTTTGAAACACACTAATTTTTTAAGTGCTTTCAGTTTGAGTTTGATATTTTTTCACGATTATGTTCAGATTATAGTCTTTAAACAAAATGGTACAGGAGCAATGTACTGTATTCTTGGAGTTTCATATTTTAACGTGTATAATATATATCTGCTTCTCATTGGTAATGTTGTGGGATATATATAGATATCCCCAGAAGGCTCATGTGCTTACAGGCAGGACTTGGGGGAGAATGCTGGATTATGGGGGCTACAGTTGGAGTTCTGCCTGGAAAAGGCTGATTACTGGGGGCAAGCCCTGGGAGATTTAGCTCTCTCTCTAGTTCCTCCCTTCACTCATGCTTCCTTGAAGCCATGCTGTGAGCAGCTTCTCCTCCACCATGCCCCTCTGCCATGCTGTCCTGCTTTGGAGTTAGTTCACTGTGGACTGAAATGTAAGCCACAATGGACCTCTTCTTCTTTAAATTGTGGGTATTGAGTGTTGTGTCTTAGCAGCGAAAACGCGACTAAAACAGGTGATATTAATTTTGGTAATTTGGCCAACATGTGAGGTTTCTCTAAGGATGAGGAAATTTTTAAAATATTCCTTTGGAGATAGCTACTGGTGGAACTGAACCTTCTTCTCAAATGGACAGCAGGAGGAACATGATCCTGCCCCACAATGTAAAGTCAGAAGAGTGAAGCTTCACTTCAGCAGGACCACTTGCAAAGCTTCAGGTGTGTTGTTGGAATTGATCAGTTTACAGTTTACTGATACCTGATTCCTTTTCAGGAAATCTAGAGATAAGAGAGAAGATAGTTTTCTGCTTAGAAGTAGAACAAAGGAGAGTTGCTAGTAGATAGTTGATAGTAATCAGTCTGTTCCTTGTTAGGCAATGAGTGTTTCCCATAGACCAGATGTGGAAGAGAAATGGTTGAGGTCATTTCATTCTCTGACTCAAAGCCCATTAAAAGGTAAACAAGCTGTTGTGTATTATATATATAGATGTTCACTCAAAGCCTTATGCTCTCATAGATGGGGTTTTTTGGAGGTGACTGGGTCATGCATGTGTTATATTAGATCATGGGTGTGTGATACGGGATAAATCCGGTGATGGGTTTATAACTGGATGTGATGTTGAGGGGTGAAGCCTGGTGGGAGGAGGTGGGTCACTGTGGTCGTGGCCTGGAGATTTATTTATTTACTTTCTCCATATACATTCATCTCTCATGCCTTTAGCATGGGCTTCTCCCTGCCTAGCCGTGCCATGGACTGTTTCTTCTCTGGCATGCCCCTCTGCAATGCTGCCCTACCTTGGAGCCAGCTGAATATAGATTGAAACCTCTACAATCTGTGAGCTAGAATAAACTTTTCCTCCTTTAACTTTTGGCTGTAATATATTTTGTCCCAACAATAAAAAAGTAGGTAAGACACAGGCCTAGCAGAAGAGAGCCTGGAAAGACCCACTGAATTCTTAGGAATGAATAAGTTATCTGGAAGAGAGTGCATTATTTCAGGCTAAAGAAATTGCAGGTGAAAGCCCAATAGTGATGTCTTAGACATTCTCTTGCCACTGGGACAAAATGCCCACTATCTACCACTCAAAGAAGGGAGGTTTACTTTGGCTCCTGTTTAAGTGGGCTCATTGCATAACCAACATAGATGGAGACATAGCATGGTGGAAGGATCTGCCATGGAGGAAAGCCACTTATGTCATGGTGCAGGAAACAGGGCAGGAAGCAAGGAGCCAGGGAGGGAGCCAGACCCTTCCATGCCCCAGTGAACCACCTCCTCCACCCAGACCCCACTTCCCAATTGCATATTCAGCTATAGCTGCCCTCACCTCAGTCTCCATGATCCAATCACTTTCCAAAAGACATGCCTCTCAGCACATGATAGTTTTGGGAGTCACTCTTGATTTAAACTGTAATACTCTACCTTTGGCTCCCAAAAGACTCATGCATATCTCTTTAGGTAAAATGCATTTAGTCTGTCTCTTAAATGTTGCCAAAGACTTAACAGTTCAAGCATTGCTGAAAAGTTCACTTCTGTATTTTCTTCTGTGACATATTAGCTGTGTGCCAGAGTAAAAATAAAAAAGAAAGTTAAACAATTCTAATATAAAAGTGGCACAGGGTAAGCATTCCCACTCCAAAAAAGAGGAATAGGTGAGTAGAAGGAAATCAGAACTGAATCAAGGCTGAACTTCAGCAGAGCAAACATTAAATCCTGTAACTAGGCATGCATCCAGGGCATGATGTGGCAAGATGTGAGTACCAAGAGGCTTATGTAGCCCTGTCCATATGGCATTGCTGGTTGCAGTCCTTGTGGCTTCTCTTTAGGGCTGGCTTTGCTCACTGTCTGTGGCTTTCCTGAGCAGATGTTCCATATTCCTGGCTTCTCGAGCTTCTTGGGATCTCTTTTTGCACTTTTGGCTTCACTTGCGCAGTTTTGCACACTGCTCCCTCAGGGGCACACTGCCTGACATTCCAGGCTTTCTTTTGGAAACTTAGTGGAAGCATCCCTGACCCAGTGACTCTTATATCCTGTAATTCTGCATGCCCATAAACCAGATGACTCCAAGGTCACTGCTAGTTTGAGCAGTAGCCAGGACCCCTTGAATCATGGCTGTAGAGCATTCCAGGTACCTGGATGGCTGAACATTGTGAACCAAATCAAGGGGAACCAATTCCCTAGGTAACCCTGGGGCTTTTGTTTTTAAACTGTTTCAAAGGACTTTACCTTTACCCCCTTACACCCTTGAGTCAATGAAGGGTGGGGGTTCTGCTGATTCCTAGATGCTCTCAAGTCATCTTTTCTATTGTCATGATGTAAAAGCACATGGTATTTTGGCTGACAAACTTAATTCGTTCCTTGATTCTGCAAAAGATGGCTACATTCACAATCATGTGGGAAAGATAGCTGTGGTTGTCTTTGTGACCAGTGTAGAGTTTGCAAACAAAAACAAAATTTTGCCAAACACTTTTTTTTGTGAACCAAATTACTTGCAAACAAACACATTCATGAACTAGGTACCACTATACCTGGTTTCTTTTCAGTGCTGATTATTTTATCAACCAAACTCTCCAATGCCCCACCTTTGCAGGTGCTTCCTTTCTGGCCAAGCTTCATATCTATTCAGCTCTGATTTTTGTTCCTGATTATCAATATAGACTTTTTTTTTTGAGACAGGGTCTCACTATGTAGTTCAGGCTGGTGTTGACTTCACTATGAAGACCAGGCTTGTGGTGATCCTTCTGCCTCAGTCTCCTAAAGTGCTGGGATTAGAGGTGTGTGTCACCATGCCTAACTATAGATCTTGCTAAGAGTAGCAAGCAGTACCTATCCCACAGCCTGAACAGTGGGCTGCCTTGAGAGATTTCCTCTGAAAAATTAATTGGTCCACTATCCTTAACCTCAGTCTCCTGAAAGTCTCAGGACATGAGCAAAGTGAAATCTTCTGCAGAGTGTAACACACATGGTCTAGAGTTCAACTGCCAATGGAGTGCTTGTTCCCACCTAAAAATTCTTGAGCTTGATCTTTGCTGTGTGCATTTTAATGAGCATTCTGGTCTTTTCAGCTCCAATCAGAATGTCCCCTCAAGCTCTGTTTATAGTATCCTATGGCTTCTCTAGCTGGTATCTCCAAACCTTTTCAAACTCTTTTCATGAATCAGTTCCAGAGGCTTCTGAATCACATGGTCAGGCAATCATAGCAGTAACCCAATTTTGGTGCCAAAATCTGTTTTAGTCACTTTGTCATCATGGGAACAAAATACCTGATACCACTTAAAGGGAAGGGGGTTAATTGTTTAACACTGAGCTACCCTGGGAATCAGGGGCCACAGAGCAACTTCAGGGTTTCTGGGGTGGCCCTACCATAGTGAGTGGATAGAAGATAGCAACAAGACACATTCACAAAGTTGGCATAGGCTAGATATAGATCCCCCTGAGAGCGTCCTTCAGGAGCCTTTGCACTGAGCTACAGCCCTTTTTTTATTTTTGAGACAGGTTCTCACTAAATTGCTAAATAGCACAGGCTGGGCTCAAATGTGGGCTCCTGCTGCCTTGGCCTCCTAATATGCTGGGATTACAGGCATGTGCCATCATCTCCAGCAAAATTTACCAATTTGATTTAGGGATGTAATTGCTAGATCATATGGGTATTAATTCTGTTTCTCTTTTTGAGAAAGTGCCATGCTGTGTTCCACTTCGTCCGCAGTTTTACCAAAACTGTCCATCTTTTGTTTTTTTAAAATAGTATTTATTCTAATGGGTATGAAGGGGTATTTCACTGTAGTTTCGATTTGCAGTTCTCTAGTGATGCTAAGCATCATCTTTTGTGCTCATTGGCCATCTGTGTGTCTCCTTTGAAATGTGTATGCATGTTCTTTGCTAAGTTTTTTAACTGGATGAGTTTTTTGTTGCGTTATAGGCGTTTTTATAAACTCTGGACATTAACTCCTTATCAGATGCTTGATTTGCAAGTATTGTATATTCATTCTCTGAGGTGTCTTTTGGCTCTCTTGATATTCTGGCACACACAAATTTTAATTATGTAATCCTGTTTACTTTTTCTTTTGTTGCCTATACTTTTGGTACCATATCCAAGAAATCATTGCCATACCTAGTGTCATGAAGATTTTTTTGTGAAGTATGGGCTGCTTCCCTGTGAGGTAGGGGACAATGGCCATTGTGCCAGAGACAAAGTTTGCCTGCCTCTTTGCCTCTTCTCTGGATGTAGAAAGTGTTTGAATAGACTCTAAATTTCTGAAGTAATTTCTTCAGATTGTTTTTGCCAATTCATTGGTTGGAAGCATTGACTTGTAGAGCTTCCTGGATGGATTTGTAGAAATGCTTGTTTTTCTCCCCAGTATTGGATTAAACCCAGGGATGGTCTGCCTCTGGGCTATGTCGCTGTTCTTTTTTTTTAAAGACAGAATCTTAGGAGCCAGGGATATAGCTCAGTGGCGCAAGTGCCTGCCTGGCAAGCACAAGGTCCTACGTTTGATTCCCAGAACCAAAAGAAAAAAAAAAAAAGACAGTCTTGGTGAGTCACATAGGTAGGAGTTAAACTTGAGAGTGTCCTTTTTCAACTTCCTTCAGGGCCGGGATTACAGGCATGTGCCAACATGCCCACTCAACTTCTTTTATCCTGCATATATTCTGTAATATGACTACTCCATGGCTTATTTAACCTAAAATGGTTTCATCTAATCCTTTATTGTATCAAACAATGATACATAGAAGGAAGACGGCATCGCAGAATCTGGTAACACATCAATCTTTCCAGTACCTGGACTTTCAGTACCTGGAAAACAATAATTTAGTACAAGAAAGGAAGGAAAGCTCCAGGGATTAAGAAAGAGGTCACAGGAAAACTAGAAACCACAGAGAAACTGAAGACAGTATAGAGCAAAGAAGGAAGCAGTCTGGCTCCTAGACAGGGGACCTGTCCTGCAAACACAAGGTAATCCCAGAGAGGGTTGAAACCCAGGAGAAACAGAAGAGGCCGGCAGCACTAGCCCCGAGAGAAGCTCACAGTTGTTATAAACTGCAAAGCCGGCATGGTGTTTTACTCTGAAAGTAACTCCTTCTCCGGCAGTCTAGAGCTGGGGAGAATCGCTGCTCACCTGCTGTGTGTGAGAGTGATTAAGTCAGGGCCGGTTTGGGAAGCGGGTTAGCTGTTTACTGCTGAGCTACCCTGGGCGCCGGGCCACAGAACAAGTACATTCAGGGTTTCTGGGTGATCTACCACAGTGAGTGGGTGGACGACAGCAGCAAGAGACAGTCACAAAGCTGGCATAGGCTAGATATAGATCTCCCTGAGAGCATCCTTTGGGAGCAGTAAGCTTAGGCCAGGATGGGAATGGTGTTCCTATCCTCTGTGGTGAGAAGCCAGGCTGGTGGCATATGATTGATGTTTTGTTTTTATTTTTGTCTTTTTGAGACAAGGTTTGCTATGCAGTTCAGGCTGGCCTTGAACTCTCAGTGATCCTTATGCCTCAGCCTCCCAAGTGCTGGGATTATAGGTGTGCCCTACCACACCTGGCCATGTGTGGCTTTTAGAGAGGAGTGGGTCAGAAGTGCTGTCATTAAGTCTATGTCTTTTGCTGTGTACTACAATAAATTAAGAATGGATCAAAGACCTAGATATTAAAATAGAAACAGTCTGCTGAAAGATAAAATAGGTAAAACTCTTGAGAATACAAGTATATGTAAGGCCTTTCTGAATAGGACCCCAGTTGCACAAGAAATTATACAAAAAATCAACAGATGCGATTATATCACGTTAAAAAGCTGCAGAGCAAAGCAAACAACCAACAGGGTAAAGAGACAATCTACAGAACTGGAAAAAATTTTATCAGCTACTCTTTGGACAGAGGACTAATATATAGAATATATGAAGAACTAAAAAATATTAGACCACCCAAAATAAAAGATCCAGTCAAGAATGGGCCACGATAGCTCGAGGTGGTAGTGCATACCTATAATCCTAGTACTTGGGAGGAGGATTGCCATGAGTTTGAGGTCAGCTGAAACTATGTAGTGAGACCCTGTCTCAACACTGCTCCAAAAAGGGGGGTCATTGAAATGGAGAGATACTTCTCAGAAGAAGTTGAAATAGCCAATAAATACATGAAAAAAGTTCAGCATCTCTGGCCATTAGAGAAATAAAAAATAAAATAACATTGAGATTTCATCTAACTCCAGAAAAGCAGTTATCACCAAGAAATCAAATAATAAGAAATGCTGGCAAGGCAATGAGATAAAAGAAACCCTTTTACATTGATGGTGGGAATGTAAACTAGTATAACCACTATGTAAATCATCATGGAGATTCCTCAAAAATCTAAAAATAGAAATTCTATTTAACCCAGTTATTTCCCAAAAAGTAAAGACAGTTATATGTGCATACCAATGTTGATAGCAGCACAACTCATGATAGTTAAATCATGGAAGTAGCCTATGTCTCCATCAACAGATGAATAGATAAAGAAAATATTGTATTTATACACAATGGAGTATGACTTTGCTGTAAAGAAGGGTAAATTCCAGTTGTTTATAGGGAACTGGATGCACTTTGAGACCATAATGTTAAATGAAATAAATCACACACATACATCTCAAGTATTACATGGTTGTTGTCTTATATGAGAAACTCAAAGTATAAATAATTTAAAGAGCTAAATAAAAGATAATAGGAATCAGGGAGACAGATCTTTTGCAAGTGGGAAGTAGACCAAGAGCTGAAGGGAGTGGGGGGAAGGGGGAAGAGAACGTAAAAAAGAATTAAGATGTGTTATGTACATGTACAAGTTCTACAAGATGAATGTAACAGTCATGAAACTAATAAAAACAAAACATCAAAAAAAAAATACAATGGGAGAACTTTGGGGAAGATGGTAGCTGGTGAGCAGCAGAGAAAAAGCCTGTCCAAGATTTGCTGTCCAGATCCTGTAACAGCAATACGAGGAAGAGAAGGAGAGAAGTGGGTCCCCAGGACCCAGACCCAGGAAGGATCTGAAGCAAGAATCGAAGCCTACAGGGAGAGCCAAGAGAGAGATTTCAGTGAGAAAGGAGGTTGCAAGCAACACTTTTTCTCTGAGCCCTGACTCACGCATAGCAAGGCCAGCTTAAACCTGTAGTTACAAAGTGACTCAACAGAGGCCTCAACAGAGAAATGCAACAGTGAATAGACACTTCTCAGATGAAGATGTAGAAATGGCAAGTAAATAAATGAAAAAATGTCAGACATCATTGGTCTTTCGATACATGCAAATGTAAACAAGGCTGAGATTCCATATACAAGAAGAAGGGCTATTATACAGAAAAAAATAACAAATACTAGCAGGGCTGTGGGGAAAAAGGAACCCTTCGCCGTTGTTAGAGGGAATGTAAACTGGTGCAAAAACTGTGGAAATCAGTATGGAGAGTCTTCAAAAAACTAGGACTAAAGATTCCATTTGACCCAGCTATTCCCCTTCTTAGCATCTTCCCAAAAGAACTGAAAGCATCACAGCACAGTGACATACACGCACCCGTGTTTACAACAGTCTGTGGTAGCTAAATCTTGGAAACAGCCCAAAAGCCCATCAACCGATGAATGGATAAAGAAGTGGGATTTTTTTTGTTTTGTTTTTTGGGGATTTTTTTTTTGTGTGTGTTTTTGCACCCTGAAGTACTATTCTGCCATAAAGAAATCTGGATAAGCTCAAGACATTTCTAGTAAAATGGATGCACCTTGAGACCACACTCAAGTAAAATACACATGCGTAAATGTCACATTGTTTCTCTAGTGTGAAAAACCAAAAGTGTAAATAAGGACTAAAAGTATAATAGATATTAGGAAATTGGAAGAAAATGTTCAAATGAGAAGAGGAACAAGGGAGGGGGAGAGGTAAAGGAAAGAAGGGGCAAGAAAAAAAGAAGGAAACAATGGAAACAAAGCTTTTGTGCATAAGGAAGGGGTGAGGGATGAAGGGGGGCAGGGAATGGGAAAAAAGATGCAAGGTATGTGATGTACAAGTACAAATTCTTTATGATGAATGTTATCATTATACCTAAAATGTACCAATAAAAAATTTAAAAATGAAAAAATGATACAATGAAAGATCTTGTGTGCATGTACATTTGCATATCGTGTGTATGAACATAGTAATTACACAGTATGTTTGTAAGACTCAATTATAAAAGTAGAGGTGCTGTGTTAGGGTAAATTCATTTGCAGATTTGGTAAATATTGCTCAAAAATCATCCATAATAGTTATACCATGAAACTACCACCAGTGACATATTTTGTTTGTTTGTTTGTTTGTTTTGGTACCAAGAATTGAACTCAGGACCTCACATTTGCCAGGCAGGGGCTTATGCCACTGAGCTATATCCCCAGTGCCCAATCAGTGACATACAAAAGTGCCCATTTTCTCAAAGTTTCAATTAAAAAGTTTTCAATTTTAAACTTTTGGAGTTTTGCCAGTTTGGGAGGTGAGAAATGGCTTCTCAGTATAACTTTAACTTGCATATTTTCATAAGGTGTGTTATCTTTTCACATGTTGAAGAAAGAGTTCTTTAAAAAAATTTGAAAGGACTCAGTGAATATGTCAACCTACCTTCTAACTATATCCTTTGATTCTTGCTTGCTCAATGTAGTGGTTATAGTTCTAATTGTGGAAAAACTCACTGTGAGTGGAAATTCATTGCTTCACGGTGCAGGACAAAGCAAGAGGTGAAAGAAAGGAGAACCAGTTGACAAGGTGGTATTAGAGAAACCTTAAAAACTTGGAGTAAATATTGCAGAATGTATGTGAGGGTGCTGCAGGACTTGATTTAGATGGTATTTCTAACTTCCCTATTTAAAAATTTTCTTTTATACATTAATAAATTTTAGTTGTGCAGTATATATTCTTTGGATATATACTGATGTTTCAATTTATGAATACAATGTGAAATAATTAAACTAGGCTTATTAACATATCACCTTAAAGAGTTCTTTTAATTTAAAAAAATTGTTATTTATTTTTGATATGTTTACAATACATAACGATTGTAATCATTTTGGTGAATCAGTACAGATACAGATTGCATCTTGATCAGTTTAACTTCTTCTCCCCACCTTTTTCCTTCTTTCCTGATCTGCTTTCAAGACTTACCTTTTTGCAGTGTGAATATTTCCAGTTTACTCTCAGCAAATTTGAAATGTGCAGTACATTATTATGTACTATATTCACCACACTGTACAATATATCTCAAAGAATAAAACCCTTATTCTTCTTGTCTAAATGAAGCTTTGGACTCCTATCCGTTTAGTGTTTTGGGGGGAAGGCTTAGTGTAATTTCTCTTGGGTATAAATTAAAGTACTTTTGTGTGGTACCTGGCCTTGTGTATGTTAGATGAGCACTCTGCCACTGAGTTATATCCCCAGCCCAGTTATAGCATATTTTCATCTTGCGAAGTTGAAATGTTATGTTCATTAAATGAAAACTCCCTAATTCCCCTTCCTAGTCTCTGGCAATCCCCACTCTACTTTTTCCTTTTATGAATTTGACTATTTTATGATTGTTTTGTGGGGGGCACCACAAATCGAACTCATGACCTTGTACTTGTCAGGTAAGTGCTGTCCCGCTGAGCTATATCCCTGGCAGAATTTGACTATTTTAGATTCCCTCTATAAGTAAAATCATTAGTAATCTTTTTGACTAGCATATTTTAACTAGTACAGTGTCCTTGAGGTTTATCTATGTTGTAGCATATGACAGGATTCCCTTTCTTTTTAAAAGGGTAAATAATTTTCCATTGTTTCAGCTGCAGAGGTGGGGAACATTTTGCTGGAAACTGAATAAATGTGGACCACATTTTGTTTATTCGTGTGTCTGTGTGACATTTGAATTGCTTCTACCTCATGGCTATTGTGAGTAATGCTGCTGTAAAGATGGATAAAGTTTATTTTTGAGACCTTCAGTTCTTTTTGGTATATAGCCAGGAGTGGATTACTAGACCATAGGATAATTTTTTAAATTTTTGTTTTAATACTGGCAATTTTCATTTGAAAGGGCAGAGAGCAGCTGTGCTTCCTCTACAGGGGCAGAAGAGCAATTTTGAGCAAAATGTTCCCCACCTCTGCAGCTGAGACAAGTACTGGATGTTCTTTCCCCTTCCTTTAGGCTGCGGATGAGTAGCCTGAGGGGTAGCTGCTACCAACGCAGCCCCTGAACATGAGGGGCCAATGTCTGCATAAATTTGAATCATCTCAGACAGCATTGCTTGTTTTTTGTGGGCTCCTAAAGCCTTGTTGGCGAGTGGAGGTCAAATCAAGGGAAGTCTCACTCTTTGAAGGAAGTTCCCTCCAAGCCCACGTGGCAGCCATTTTAACTTGTTCATACGCTTGCAATTCAAAAATAAGTTGATTATTTGTAGCAGCAAAGGCACTTTCTCCGGTTAACATGCCTTTTGCAATAGCCACATTCTGAATGGCATTGAAAGTGATCTGATCTGCACACAACTCAAAAAAAAATTTCCCTTCCACAGTAAATAATCACCTGGACTTAAACTTGCTTTAGCTATTCCTTTCCAATCGTTAGGGGCCATAACCTGTTGTCCTATGAACTGTACAAAACCCAAGATAAAAGGAGCTGTGGGCCATAGGTAGTGGTTGCTTGTTTTAGTTCTTTGAAGGTCTTAAAGGGAACAGCTTCATGAAGATGTATAACTTGGCCTGGATTATTGGGATCTTGGACTTCAACAAGAAGGTAAACATGGTGAAAATCCTCTAGGGACTCTCCCATCCTGCTGGCTTCTTTTAGCGCTAATTGCAAAGGAGACAGAAAGTATGATTCTATTCTGTGAAGGGTGAAGTCTCAGCCTGTGACATAGCAAAATTTTTTCTGAACTAAGAGAGCAGAAATAGCAACTTGTGGTGCAGTTAAGGTTATCAGTTTTTATTTTGGGCAGCTGTGAAATGGAAGTCATAGCGAAACACTCCTCTAGCAGGGAGAGATCTTCCTTTCCTCCTCCTGCTCCTCCCTTGTCTGATGGAGCAGGGCTGGCGGGTACAAGCTCTATGAGGGGAGATGCTGCTCCACTACCCCTCTCTGCTTGGGGCTTAGTTTTAAGGTAGTGCTCCAGCCAGATTTTCTGTGCTCATCTCCACACGAGATGGACGATCATCGAGACACTCCTTGATCAAGGTCCACAACGAAAAGGTAATTATGGGAATACACTCGGGTCCCTCAGCATTATATTGTGTGTGCAGTTGTTTCCCTACACACCTCCATATCTCAGGGTTCACAGTTCCTTATTCCAAGAACCAGGGACATGTCTCTTGCACAAAGGCGAGGAATTCTGTCAGTTGACAAATCTTTACATCTGAACCTTTTGCTTTCAATAATACAGCATTTCTATATACAGCGTCATTCTTGAGAACCTGTTTGTACCATGTTTTACACCTGATGATGGGATTAATATTATTGATATTGATGGGACCAATATTGATGATATTAATACATCTCTTTTTTGTGTGTACAGCCAGAGGGGCTCTTTTATCTGGTTTATGATTGATTTCAGTTCTCCTGTACCCCAGCTTCCTGTTCAGGCACCAAAATGCTGCATGTAGCACAGTTCTTGAAAACCCCCAGGGGGAGGACTGTGAGGAAATGCAGGCCCTAGTGACAATGTAGAAAGCTCAGGTCAGGTGGAGCTGTCTATGCAAAACAAGAAGCTGCCCAGTGACTGCGGTGCATTTATCTATACACTCGGCAGTTTGATGTCAGGTGAAAGCCTGACAATTTGTGGACCTAGCTTGCCTTGGGCACTTTGTGTTCTTGGGGCTGGAACAGCTTGTTCATCTGCTTTAGCTCGGATGCCTCGTGTTCCCAGGGCTGGCTTGGTCACCTGTTGAGATGACCACTAGCCCCATATGTGTGATCAATCTTCAGCTTCAGCCGCTCCCCACAATTTAATCTTTCTAAGAACCAACCCTTCAATTCATTGATTCTGTGTATTGTTTTCCTAGTCTGTAGTGCATTAATTTCTGCTCTGATCTTTATAATTTCCTGCCTTGTACGAGCCTTGGGCTTGGCCTGTTTTTTTTCTAAAAGTTTGCGGTTCAGCATTAAGTTGTTTATTTGTGCTTGCTCTGTTTTCCTAATACAGGTATTTGCTCTTACAAATTTCCTGAATTTTTCTAATGACACAGAGAGCATATTTTCATAATATGCTCTGTTGGCCATTTGACTATCATGCTCAGAAAAATGTGTTTTCCAGTTCTCTGTCCATTTTGTTTTTGAGTTGTAAGAGTTCTTCATATATTCTGTGTCATGGTTTGGTGTTTTTGCAAGGGGAACAATATAATACACATCTAGGACACATATTTTATAAGATTATTTATAATAGTCACCCAAATAATCATATACAAGAGGTCACAGGAAATCTATCCATACACTAAAGACCAAAGAAGAACCCAGCTGAGAACCTGGATCCCACCATAATGTCCTACATGAGTAAAGCTGAAGGCCTAGAGCCCATAACAATGCCTCCCATGAGTCCTGCTGGAGGCCTGGAGGCCATGACATCTCATGCAGACCTGTTTCATGGATCTGTGCTGGGAAGGCCCAAAGTTCAGTGGTGGAATCTAGAAACTCTGTGCCCGCAGGATGAAGGATCTGTGCTAGTAGGCTGAGGGATCTGCCCTGGAGCCAGGAAGCAATGCTCAAAGTAAGGACCAGAGCTCCCTTAGATGGTACCACAGCCATCCTCAGCAGCAGTGAGGTCCTGAGCTCCTCCAATGATCAGGAAATCCGAGTTCCAATCAGCTGAGTTCCCATCAGGAAAGCCAATGCAACAAGCTTCTGCGGGAGACTGAGCTGTGTACCTTTTCTACTGCTGGAGCCAGGAAGCAAAGCTCAAAGTGAAGACCAGAGCTCTCCCAAAGTGAACCAAAGCCATTCTCAGTGCCAACAAGGTCCCAAGCTCCTTGGACAACGGGAACAGCCGAGTTCATCAGAAAAGCCAGCATGACAAGGTCCTCCAAGAGAATCACCAGCTCTTTACAGCTTCTCAACAGCATCTAACAGCCTCTCTCAGATCCCAACAGCCTTAATTCTCCGGTTCTGCTTCTTATGCTGCTGGCAACAGTCCTCACATGGGCCTCCCACTCCCGCACCATGCTTACTCACTTCAGATGGGTGTTAGAAGTTGTCCACCAGTTGTCAATCTACTATACTCTGGATATTGGCCCCTTCTTGGAAACATGACTGGCAAATATTTCTTTTCATTTTGTAGGTTACCAATCACTGTGTTGTGTCCAGAAGTTTTAAAATTTGAGGCAGTTTTACTTGCCTCATGTTGTTTTTGCTGCTGTATTTTTGGTATTATACCCATGATGTCATTGCCAACTCCAATGTCAGGAAGCTGTTCTTCTGTGTTTTCTCCTGGGATTGTTATAGCTTTAAGTCTTATGTTTTTATCTTTAATGCATTTCTGTTGGAAACATCTTTTTTTTGCCCTTCATTATTGCTAATACCAAATACTTTTCTCTTTTAGCAATTTAAAAAAAAGTTTTTTAAAAATTTTTTGTCTTTTTGAGACAGGGTCTCACTATGCAGTTCCAGCTGAACTTGAGCTCAATTTGTAGCCCTTGGGGAAGCATGTAGGCCTGGTCATTCTGTCTTTTTACAACATTTTTTTTTTTTTTTTACTTTAAAGCGAGTAGAAAATGAGCAAAAAGAAAAAAAATAACACTAACAGCATACCAACATCAAAAACATAAATGAAACAATGCAAAAACTTTAAAAGTAATACAGGGTTTTAAGACAAAATGATAGGAATTAATAGTGGTTGTTGTGTTACATATTATCTTCAACTATGTTGCTCAGATTACCAGATGTAAGAATAGAAGATTGTTCAAACCATTACAGAGAATAAAAAAATAATTGCTAGAGAAAACATTAGAGATAATACAGAGTTTCACTAGGCAAGTTGATTGTTGTCTTGTTCACCATGATTCTTCCATTGCATATTGTCTTTAATTCAGTTGCTCAGATTACCAGATATAGGCATACAGAATTAGTCAGAACATAAAAAATTTTAAGTATTAACTGATCCTTTCAATATACTATCAGACATCAGCAGTACAGTTATCCCACCTATTCATATGTATGTGTGTGTGTGTATATATATATATAGCCTTACTTTTTTTTTCTTCTTTCCCTCATCCTAGTTGTTCCTTCCTTTAAGTAATTTCTTTAGCTATTGTACATTTTGAGTTTTACTTACTCTTTCAGGTTCCTACACCAGGGAGACAATATGATGTTTACACATGTGTGTCCAATTCATTTTACTTATGAGTATGGTCTCTAGTTGTATCCATTTACCTACAAAAGCCTCGAGTTCATCTTTTTTGAGTTGAGTAACAACTCCATTGTATAAAAATACATCTTTTTTATCCATTCCTCAGTGGCTGGGCATTTGGGTTGTTTCCAAGATTTAGCTATAACAAATTGTGCTGCTGTAAACATGGGTGCACATATATCGCTGTGGTGTGATGTTTTTAATTCTTCTGGGAAAATACCCAGAAGGGGAATAGCTGGGTTAAGTGGGACTTCCAATCCCAGTTTTGTGAGGAATCTCCAAACTGATTTCCACAATGGTTTTACCAATCTACACTCCTACCAGCAATGGAGTAGGGGTTCCTTTCTCCACACAGCCTCTCCAGCATTTCTTATTGGTTGATTTCTTGATGATAGCCATTTTTTCTGGAGTGAAATGGATTTTCAGTGTTGTTTTAATTTGCATTTCTCGAATGACTAATGATGTTGAATATTTTTTCATGTATTTATTTGCCATTAGTATTTCTTCATCTGAGAAGTGTGTTTTCATCTCAGATGCCCATTTTTGGATTGGGTCTTTGAATTTGGGGGGCCTGATTTTTTTTTGATTCTTTCTATATTCTAGAGATGAGTCTTTTGTCTGAGGGAGAGTTAGCTAACATTTTTTCTCAATTTGTAGGTTTTCTTTTTGCTCTATTGGTGATTTCTTTTGATGTGTAAACACTTTTTAATAAGATGAGATCCCAGTTGTTGATTCTTTGAAGTGTTTCCCATGCAGTTTGTTTTTTGTTCATGAACTCTCTGCCTACCCCTATGTCTTCAAGATTTTTACCTACTTTCTCTTCTAATAAATTTAGTGTTTCTGTTTTAATATTTAGATCTTTGGGGCTGGGGATATAGCTCAGTGGAATAAGCGCCTGCCTAGCAAGCACAGGGTCCTGAGTTCGATCCCCAGTACCGCAAAAAAAAAAAAAAATTTAGATCTTTGATCTATTTCGAGTTTAATTTAGTGCATAGTGAGAGACATGGGTCTAGTTTTAGGCTTTGGCATGTGAAAAGCCAGTTTTTCCAGCACTATTTATTAAAGAGGTTGTCTTTCTTCCAGTGAACATATTTGGCCCTTTTGTCAAAGATAAGGTGACTGAGTATGTTTGTAGTTGTGTCTGTATCTTCTAATCTGTTCCATTGATCTTCAGGTCTGTTTTTGTACCAGTACCATGCTGATTTTATCAGTATAGCTTTGTAATGTAATTTTAAGTCAGGCATTATGGTGCCTCCTGCCTTTCCTTTGTTTCTCAGGATTGCTTTTGCTATTCTAGGCCTCTTCGGATTCCAGATGAATTTTAGGAATGTTTTTTCTAGATCTGTAAGGTATACTAATGGAATTTTAATTGGGATCACATTAATTTGTACAATTTTGGGAATATGGCCATTTTCACAATGTTAGTCCATCCTGTCCATGAACAAGGAATATCTTTCCATTTTCTGATATCCTCTTTAATCTCTTTTTTTCAGAGCACTGTGATTTGCACTGTATAGATCTTTTACTTCTTTTGTTAGACTGATTCCCAAGTATTTCATCTTTTTAGATACTATTGTGAAAGGTGTGGCTTTCATAGTTTCCTTCTCAGTCTGTTTGTTGCAGGTGTACAGGAATGCTATTGATTTTTGAGTGTTAACTTTGTATCCAGCTATGCTACTAAATTTGATTACATCCATAAGCCTTTTGATGGAGTTTTGGGGGGTCCTTTATGTAGAGTATCATGTCATCTGTGAATAATGACAATTGCACTTCTTCTTTTCCTGTCCTTATTCTTTTTATTTCTCTCTCTTTTTTAATTGCTCTAGCTAATGTTTCCAGAACTATATTGAATAGGAATGGTGACAGTGGCCATCTTTGTCTTGTTCCTGATTTTAAAGTGAAAGCTGTCAATTTTTGACCATTTAGTATGACGTCAGCTGTTGGTTTATCACAAATGGCATTGATCAGATTGAGGTAAAGGCCATCTGTTTCTACTTTCTGTAGGGTTTTTATCATGAATGTATGTTGGACTTTATCGAAAGCTTTATCTGCATCGATGGAGATGATCATGTAATTTTGGTCTTTGGCTCTACTGACATGGTGAATTACATTAATTAATTTATGTATATTGAACCATCCCTGCATTTTTGGAATGAATCCCACTTGATCATGGTGTATTATCTTCTTCATGATTTGTTGTATTATGTTTGCTAGTATTTTATTGAGAATTTTTGCATCTATATTCATTAGAGAGATTGACCCGTAGTTCTCTTATTTGGTTGGGTCTTTCTCTGCTTTTGGTAGCAGGATAATACTTGGCTCCAGGAATGAGTTGGGGAGAATTCCTTCCCTTTCAATTTCATTAAAGGGTGTGAGAAGAATTGGTGTTAAAGTTTTTCTAAATTTCTTGTAGAATTCAGCTGTGAAACCATTAGGACCTGGGATTTTTTTTATTGGCAAGCTTTTTATTACATTCTCAATTTCACTGGCTGATACTGAGTTATTCAGGATTTTTACATCTTCTTCATTTAGCTTTGATAATTCATGTGTATCTAGAAATCTGTCCATTTCCTCTGTGTTTTCCATTCTGTGAGAGTAAAGATTTTCAAAGTAGGTATTGATGATCTTCTGAATTTCTTAAGGATCTGTAGTGATTTCACCCCTCTCATTCCTTAATGAATGTATTTCAGTTTTTTTTCCTTTTTTGATAAGATTGGCTAGGGGTTTATCCATTTTACTTATTTTCTCAAAGAACCAACTCTTCGATTCATTAATTCTTTGTATGTTTTTTTAGTGTCCATTGCGTTACTTTTTGCCCTGAGCTTTATAATTTCCTGTCTTCTTTGAGTGTTAGGTTTGACTTGCTCTTCTTTTTCTAGGAGCTTGAGGTGCAGCATAAGATTTATTTGTGCTGATTCTGTTTTCCTGAAGTGGGAGTTCACTGCTATAAATTTCCCTCTGAGGACTGCTTTCACTGTGTCCCACAAGTTCCTGTAAGTTGTATCTACATTTTGGTTAGATTGTACATAGTGTTTAATTTCTACTTTGATTTCATCTGTGACCCACTGGTTGTTCAGGAGGTGTTATTTAATTTTCATGTTTATGGAGTATTTGTGATTTCTTTTGTCATTAATTTCCAATTTCATTGCACTATGGTTTGATAACATACATGGAATAATTTCAGTTTCTATGCATTTACTTAAGCATGTTCTATGTGCCAGCATATTTTAGAGAACATCCCATGTGCAGCTGAGAAGAATGTGTATTCTGATGCTGTTGGATGGAACATTATAAGTGCATTTGTTCACAAGTTTGGTTTAGTTCTGCTATTTCTTTGCTGACTTTTTGTCTAGTTGATCTATCTCTTTGTGACAATGGTGTGTTAAAGTTCCCTGTTATGATTGTGTTGCTGCTTATTTCATTTTTCATGTCTGTTAAAATTTGTCTTATATAATTGGGTGCTCCCGTATTTGGTGCATGATTATCTCTTCCTCTTGAAGTTTTCCCTTCACAAGTATGCAGTGACCTTTATCTCTTTTGATTGTTTTTGGTTTGAAGTTCACATTGTCTGCAAACAGAATAACTACTCCTACTTTTTTCTGGGTTCCTGTCATGTAGAGTATCATTTTCCATCTTTTAATTTTCAGTCTATGAATTTCCTTTTGAGTTAAATGTGTTTCTTGTATATAGCATGCAGTTGGATTTTGTTTCTGGATCCACTCTACTAGTCTGCTTCTTTTGGTTGGTGCATCGAGGCTGTTTACATTGATGGTTATAACTGATATGTCCTGGTTTATCTTTGTCATGTTATTTTCCTGCTGTTGAATCCTCCTTTTCTCCTCTGTTTAATTGCTTGCTCTACTTGGTGGTTCCTTTGTGTTGTTGTTCTTGAAGTTGTGGTCTTTTTTATCTCTTTCTAGAATAACTTTTAGTACTCTTTGTAGGATTGGTGTGGGCTCATGAATTTCTTCAGTTGTTCTTTATCATGAAAATATTTTATTTCTCCATTAAATTTGAAAGGTAGTTTTGCAGGGTACATCAGTCTAGGTTGGAAGTTGTTTTCTTTCAGCACCTGAAATAATTCAGTCCAAGCTCTTCTTGACTTGATGGTTTGTGTTAAGAAATCTGCTGTGATTCTGATGGGCTTTCCTTTATAAGTGATCTGTTTCTTTTCTTAGCTTTTAATATTCTGATCTTTCGTTGAGTTTCTGGGATCTTGATCACTATATGGCTGGGTGCAGTTTGGTTATGATTAACTGGCATTCTATATGCTTCACTTGCCTGTATGTCCAATTCTTTTTCCATGCCTGAGAAATTTTCTGCTATTATTTCTGCAAATGGTCTTTTTATGTCATTTGTGTTGACACCTGCCTTTTCCTTGATTTTCCTTTGCTTTGTCTTGCAGTTTTTGAATTGTTATTTCCTGGTTCCTTGTTGTTTTTAAGAGATCCCTCCTTTCATGTTCATTAGTGGCAATGCTGTCTTCAAGGTCTGAAAGTCTGTCTTCAGCTTCATTCAGGTGGTTTTGCCAGCTTTCAATGGAATTTTTAGTTTCCTGGATATCTGTTTGAATCTGTTTCATGCATTCTAACTAGAATTTTTATATTGTTCACTCAAGGTTTCAACGAATTATCTATGCTCTTTTATTTCTTATCAGTGTCTTCTTTGGATATGCTGAACAATTCTTTCATTATTGTTGTCATTTCTTTTTTTACCTGAGACATTATTTCTGAGCTGATGTCTTCTATGGCCTGGTGGAGTTGTTTCTTTACTTCAGTTGCTATCATTTCAGAAATTTCAGGTGTATGACTTCCAGGCTTTTCTGTGTTGATGTCTCCAGGACTTGTTCTGGGTGGTGTGGCGGTCTGAGATTGCATTTTGTGCCTTCGTTTTATCATTTTTGAAGATCCAGAAGTTTCCTGGAGTGCAGTCTCACTCTCCCAATTGCGTTTAAGTGGCAGAGCAAGTGTCGGAAGATCCCCAGTGCTCATTGCAGCTCCTGTGCTGGTGTGTGATGGCAAGGTGTGGTCCCAGATGTTCCCGAAACTTTCTTGCATTCAGTTGTTCCCAGGCATGTGGCAGAGGATTTAGGGAGGTTCACTGGAGCTCCTGAAGCTGTCTGGAGTTCAACCTGCCTTCCCCAGGTTACAGGGAGGTTGCAGGTCATGGTTATCAAGGTTTCAGATATTATGCAAGACTGAGCCTGGTTCCCATGCCAGCAAGGGAGGGGTGAGAGTCCCCGAGGTCACTGACTCTGTCCAGGTTTCAGCTGGGCTCCAGGGGGGGTGTGGGTCATACTGGGAGTGATTTTTGAGGCCCCAGAAGGTGTCCAGGGCTCTGCCTCCCTCAAACACTAGTGGGGAGGTACAGGAGTGGCTCACTGGGTTTCCTGAAGATGTTTGGGGTTCAGTCAATTACTGGCAGACATGCAGGGAGTAGCTACCCAGGCCCCAGAGGGTGCCTGGGGCTCCTCGGCCTGCCTTGCACGCTGGTCAGGGAGGAGCAGCGCTGGCTTGCTGGGGTTCCTGAGGATGTCCGGGGTGTAGCTCAGCACCTGCAGACCGAAAGGTGGCATCATGAGTCATTTCAAAAGTTTTATTTTGAGACAGGTTCTTATTGTGTTGTCCAGGCTTGTCTCAAACTCCCGGGCTCAAGTAATCCTTCAGCCTCAGCCTCCACAGTAGCTACAGTTACAATTTTGCACCACTGTGCCCTGCTAAGATTAATCTTTAAAGAAGAGCATAACTGGAGAGTCACTGAAAAAATATGTGTTTGGGTTTATATTCCTTCTTTACACTGGAATATACTCCAAGTAGATTAGTTATTGCAGTATAAAAAATATAACTTTGTTTCCTTAAGAAAACTTGTAGAATTCCTTATAATTTTGACATAAGGAAAGCCTTCCTAATTATAACTCAAATTCCAGGAGGCATAAAGGTTGATAAATTTAAATATTTCTATAAATCTAGGTATATGGACAGACATATACAATATGTATGTGTGGGTGCATGTGTGTATGCTTTTGCTTAGCAAAGACACAAGTACAGTCAAAGGACAGATGAAAAACTGGGAGAAAATATTTGCAGTTGAAATTACATAAAATAGCTAATTATAGATTTTTAAAAAGCATGTTAATATATGCTATACCATGTATAAATTTCAAAAACATGCTGAGTGCAAGGATGACATGCAAATTCGTGAAGTGTTCCATATTTTTTATGATAAAAATCATCTGTGACTTTCAACAAATAAAGAAACAAAACATGCTGAGCACCAGGTGTGGTGGCTCATGCCTATAATCCCAGCACTTGGGAGGCTGAGGCAGGAGGATTATGTTGGCTACATAGTGAGTTCATAGTCATTCTGAACTGCATAGTGAGACCCTATTTCAAAAAAAATAATAAAGAAAAGAAAAACGAAACAACAGACAAACAAAAAGCCATGTTGAGTGATAAAAGTCCCTCATGAAAGACCATGTAAGGTGTGGTAATAGTATAGGTAGCACAGTGGGCACTAGAAAACGCTTCCCCTCCACGCACTTGAGTTTGGGCAGTATCCCAGGGCCAGTCCTCCCTCTGCTGTCCTAACAGAGGTAAAAAGGAAAATAACAAAGAGGCAAATAAAATAAAATAACAAAATTTCTGAAGTTCTAGACCCAAGCACTTTGCATGTTAGATCTTCTGACCTGAACTTCAATAACCTATTCCCACTCAGACCTTGTTAAAGGCTCATAAATATAGATTGCATTTAATGCATATAATTTAATCAGAGTAAATTCTGGGATACACATTATGCTCATTAATGCCCCTGAGATGACTCAGCACCCTATCAATCATTCCTGTCAATCTTACCTAGAGACCCAGTGAAAAGCTCCTGGGCTGGTGAACATTTCCATTAAAATCCTAAAGCCTGATTTATCTATATGCTGTGCTTTCTACTTTCCATTGTCCCAGCACCACTTTTCTGTTTGTGCTGTGTGTGTGTGTGTGTGTGTGTGTGTGTGTGTGTGTGTGTGTGTGGACTAGACAGGGTCCTCCTGTCTAGTCCAGGGTAGTCTTGAAGTCATTATGTAGCGTAGGTTGGCCTTAAATTTGGGCCAGTCCTCTTAACTCAGTCTCCTGAGTTCTGGGATTAAGGGCATGGACCACCATGCCCAGCTTTGTGTTATATTTTTGATGGCATGAACCTGCTCATGGCACATCTTCCTGTTATCTTCAATAAATGTAGCTGCTTTTCTTTTACCACTGGGTGTAAGTTTGCAATTATTTGCTTGTGGTACACTAAAACTTAAAATCTGCTAAATACATTCCCTGATTATCAGTACTAGAAAATGTCCAGAACAGAGACAGTCCATAGAGCTAGCATAGATTAATGGTTGCCTATAGTTGAATGATGCAGGGGTACAGGTGAGGACTGGGGATAACTGCTCATAGGCATGAGGTTTCTTTGTCACGTGTTAAAAAATATTCTAAAATTAAAAGGATGGTTGCCCAACTCTACCATATATTGAAAACCATTGAATTGTGCAGTTTAAATGGGTGAGCTTTAGGGTATACAAATTATACCTTAATAAAGGTGCTTAAGTGAAAAAACAATGGAAACCCAGGAGGAAAATAGCCCAGTGTTGAGAGGCAGTTCACTTCCCTTTATTAATTTTGCATTGGGTTAGGAAGGCTACATAATCCCAAGGTCTTCGAATCTTAGAAAATAGGAAAGGCCTAGGAAAATAAAAGGTTTACTTTTTGTTCATGTCACAGTTCAGTATGGGAAGGTGAGAAGGATCTGCCCTACTTTGCCACTCTTTAGAAACCAGGGCTGCTTGTTTGTGGTATGTCAAGGAGTTCGTGCAGCTGAGATGACGAAGTGAGGGTGTGGAGGATTGCATGGGGGATTTTATTTCACCACTGGGTAGTGTATTTCACACCCTCACACATCCCATCAGCTAGAGCTCAGATGTATCACCACAATTGATTAGTAGGCTAAGAAACTCATTAGAGTTCATTCATAAGAGTGAATAGGTTTGGAGAGCAAGTCCCTGCTACATCCAACTTCCTTAGGTATCTTCCTTACAATTGAGGACTTGAAAATGATAGGTACATAGTAGTGCTTTATTAATTGGGATGCAGATTTGATGACCAATGACAAAGAAAACACAGTAACTTAAACAAGATACAGTATTGGGCTTGGGGAATGTAGCTCAGGGGAAGGTCATTTGCCTAGAATTTGCAAGGCTCTGACTATAGTTCCTCAGCACTGCAAAACTAACAAACAAAAGATATAATGATTTTTTTTTTTTTTGGAGGAAAATCTGAGCCACAAGTTTTAGGATAGCTCATAAGATATGGCAGCTTCACCTTCAGGATCAGGTACCTAAAACCTCTTTGTATACTGTCTTCCTCACCTCCTGTTTGACTTCCTTCCTATCAACTTCACCCCCATCATGGTGTTCCTGGTCTGACAAACTGGAAAGAGAAGGGAAAGTGGAAACCATGTTCCTTCCCTTTAAGAGCATCACATGACAGTTGCCCATGGCACTTCTGTGTCTATATTTCTCTGGCTAAAACTTAGTAACCTGGCTCCAGTGGACGGTGGGAAATGTTGATTCCATATGGGGGCCATATTCCCAGCTAAAATGTGAATGTTCCTTTACTAGGAAATGAGAGGAGGATAGATATTAGGGACAACTAGGAGTCTGCCACAGCCTATCTTTCCTTTTTTATTTAAAAATTTTTTAACAAACAAAACAACAATGAAGACAAAATAAAAACAACACAAAAACAACAAAAAGTGATACATGACCTCAAAACAAAATCATAGGAATTAATAATGGTTGCTGCATTACATACTGTTATCTTCAACAAAGTTGCTCAGCCCACCAGACATAAGAATGTAAGATTGATCAAACAATCAAAGCCAGTAACAAGTAATAAAAAACAAATTGGAAATGATGCAGAGCTTCACCATCCAATATGGTAGGAGTTCAACAATGGTTCTTATACTGTATGTTGTTGTTTTCAGATCAGTCATTGTGATTACCAATTCAAGCATACAAAATTGGTCAAGAAAAAAGAAAATTGTAAGCATTGACTGTTCCTTTGAATTAACCACAGACATCAGCAATACACCCATTCCAGCTATTGTTATATATACATATAAATTTTGTTTTTATTTAAAAAAACCCCAAATAATAAACAAATACATAAAACAGCATAGAGAACAATAACAGTGATACAGAATTTCAAAACGTGATAGGATATTAACAGTGGTTATTATATAAAGTCATCCTCAAAATGGCTGCACGTATAACCAGATATAGGCATGCAAGACTGATCAAACAATTATACATTAACAGTTCCTTTCAATAAACCAACAGGTATTAGCAGTACAATTATCCTAGCTATCCTGTATATATGTATGCATACTTTTTCTCTCTTCCTTCTTTCTTTTTCTTCTCCCTTCCTTTGTCCCAGTTGCTCCTTCCTATTTGAGCAGTTTCTCTTCCCTTTCATAATATTTATTGTACCTTGCAGATTTTATTTATTTTTCAGGTTCTTGTAGTAGGGAGGAAGCACAACCTATCTTTTCATTTACCAAATAGTCATGGGTGACTTCTACCTTCCTTACATGGTATATTAGTATTCTGTTGGGAACTAAAGCCATTCATTATAAAGGGCTTGGCTGTGGGCTGTGGACACTGTTAAAGAGTAGTCTAGAATTGAGCAATGATAATTGGCTCAGAAGTGCATTGGGCTGACATTAGGATGGACTTACATCATACTAGTTACCTAGCTTTCATAAAGGATTGCTTTAACTGATGGAACGTAAAGGCATTTTGAGTCAGTAGGAGTTAGTGCCACTTCAGAATCACTGAAAACTCTGTCATGAACTCTTTTCAGAGAACCAAAAAGAGAGGAATTAAAATCGTTGCCTGGGCATTGGCAGAAGTGGAAAGTTGGAGTCTGAGTGATAGGAGAGAAGCCAAGGATGTCTGGTTGCCAAATAAGAGTGTCAGAAAACATCTCACAGGGCAGTCAGTGAGATGCCTCAGCACAGCTCTGTAGTCAAGCATCTAGTGGTGGATCAACGTCGTAAGAGTGGAGACTGGACAAGCTGAAAACTTCCAGGAAGCTCTGATACATATTTTATAGTAGGCTTCTAAATATCTTGTAGGTTCTCTTTTTGATTAACTCTAGCCTGGAGCTGGGGAAGTTCAGCACACCTAATCTGCACTTATCTGCACTCAGAGAGAGCCAAATGTATATGGTTCAAAGTTTAGAGTCTCCAGGTGGAGTGCAGCGTTGCTCTCTGTTGTGTATATGGTTGTTTATGATTCCATAATTTACAGTCCTTACTTCTATCTGTCCTATAACCAATAAACAACAGTGGAATAGGAACAGGATAACTAATAAGATACAAGAGATAAAGAAGGCAGGCAGTTGACTTCTCAAGAGCAATTCCGAAGCAAGAACATAATATACGTTCCTTTGCACGACGCGCTGCTCGTCTGCTCCCTCCGTGTCCTAGCTCTTTAATCCTTCCCAGAGCCGCTCCAGGCCCAAGCGGTTGCACCAGACCACCTCCTTCCCCGCCTCCGTGGCAAGGGGCGGGAGTAAGGCCTCTAGCTCGTGATTGGCTGCAGCACAGGCGCTCCCCTTCTCCGCCTCCTTCAGCGGGGTGAGAGGTCGACGTAGCGCCGGTCTACAGGGGCAACAATGGCGGGGCTCTGGGTAGGGACCGTGGGGCTGGCAGCGGCCGGACGGTGTGGGCGGCCGCCGTCGCAGCAGCTGATGCAGAGCGCGGCGCTGTGGACCCTGCAGGTGAGGAGCGCCGAGGCTCCCTAGGCGAGGACTTCTTCCCTGGACTTCCAGCCTGCCCCGCTCCGCGGCCGCTGCCGAAGGGCGCCGGCCGGGTCTTGCTGCCCCGTGGTTCCCAGAGCGACAGTCGCACCCCCTCCTGCCGGTCCCCGTGGCCTGGGTTCGGCCGCAGTGTGCGCTCCGCGCTCGCTCATCCTCCATCCGGGAGTCTGGGCCGGAGCCGGCTGAGGCGGTGTCCCTTCACGACGCCGCGGTTACTCCCGCGGATCCTGGAGGGCAGTGGCCTACGGAGCCTGGCCCAAGTGCGTTTCTGCTGTCCCTCGCACAGCTCACGGCCGTGCGCTGCCCGTGGTTAGATTCCAGGACCTTGCAGTACTGTTCTTCCTCTTAAGCATTCCAAGATGTGTTCTAGAGTCCTTACAGTTCCTGTGTCCCCTTGCCTCTTGGCGTCTTTGAAGGAACGCTGTGAATAACTATTAAACTAGAGTTAGTGTTAAAAGAGTTTATCTTTTTTTTTTTTTTTTGGTACCAGGAATTGATCTCATGACCTCCTGCTTGCCAGGCAGATGCTGTGCCACTGAGCCAAATCCCCAGCCTAAGAGTTTATCTTAAAATATTCTATCAGGGTCGCTGATAGGTTTTATGTGTGAGTTGAAAGCCTGCTTAAATTGTATGACTTCATAGTGTACTGTTTGTGGACATGCACCCTGTGAATTGTATGTTTCGTTTCTGTGTAGCGGTTAACCTGATTTGAAACCCTTTTCGCCACTGTTCACCCTGGGTGGCATGTTGGTAGCTTGACCTACGGGTTGGTGTGTTTGTACCTCCTAAATCGTTTTCCAGTTCACATGGAATGTCTTATAAATGTCTAGGCATAGACGACCTAACCTTTCTTATTAATAAGGTTTAAGTAATTTGAACAATTCAGAAAACTGTTACCTGGTTCAGTGTGCTTGCTAAACTTTCTTCAAAACAATCATTCACAAACTGCCACATCACTTGATTTGTGGCCATTGAAATTTAGAATTGGAAGACATTTTGTCGTGATTTTTCCTATCTTTTAACTGTTTTGGAGGGATGCTGGGGATGGAACCCAGAGCCTCATGCATGTCTACCACTGAGTGGCATCTCTAGAGCCCAAAAGGAGGCAGGTGAGGCCCATGTGGGCAGTGTGAGAGCTGGAAGTAAGTCCTCACCTATATTTGCTTAGTTTCAGCTTCAGAATGCTGGCTTTTACTGCTCTTGGTGTTACCAAGCCAGTTTTATAATTCAGTTGCCTTTTAGTCATTGCTGACCACATCAGTTGCAGTTGTAAAGATACACATTTATACCTGAGGCAGTTTGTCCAGAGTCTGGATTTTGGAGTCATACTTGTGAGACTTCGTATATCAGGTCACTTTGTTGGACCCCAGCTTCTTACTAGCTGTTGTTTCTTAACAAATCTTTATTGAGTACATCCTGTGTTCTAGCTCTACAGAATGAACAAGGGTTTTGCTCTCTTAAAAATTTTAGTAGTAGCAAGAGACAAGTAAGTGTAAAATGCTAATGGGAAGAGAGGCTGGTACTATAGAGGGATTTGATCAGGTCAAGACTATTTTGAGCTCTGTCCTAGGTAACTATTCTTGTGCTTTAATTTATTCAGTCTTCACAAAAGGGAAATAATCCTTAGTGACAGATGAGGAAATGAAAGCACAAAGTGTTACGTGACTTGCTCACAGCTGTGGAGTTTTGACAGGCCTAGGATTTAGAACTCTAGAAGTAATTCTTACTGCTCTTTTTGTGGTAGTTCAGGGACTAAAACCCTGGGGCTGTGTGTGCTAGGCAAGTGCTCTACTACTGAGGTACATCTCCAGCTTCTAGAGAATTTGTGGTTTTAATTATACTATACTACCTAAGTTAAGGGAATATTTTCCTTTGGAAGTAAAAATTCACACAACTTTTGAAGGATTAAGTGACCTTTTATTCTACACAGAGAGAGGTGATGGTGTTATAAGTGAGAGAACAGCATATGCAAGGGTCCCACAGCCAGAGGGTACACAGGCTAGAAGACCGAAGAAAACTCTACTGAAGGTCTAGTACAGAGACTAGATCACTGGTGGTAAATTTATAACATGCGTGTCGTTTTTCTTTTAAGACAAAAGATACTAATGTATGAGTTGTTTTTTAACTAAAACCTCAGTATTCAGGTTTAATTGCAGTGTTGGTGCTTTGTCATAAATAAGTGGGCTTCGGGTTGCAGTTTGGGCCTTTGTCTCTACTGGAGAGGTGGGCAGAAGTCCTACTGCAGTGGAACTTACTGATCCTGTTACGAGGCTGGTATTTCCCTTAGAGCAGTGGGAGGTATTGGTGCTGTAGGTAGGAGGGTTGACACTGGTGGTTTTTAGGTTGAAGAGGCTAAGAGGACGTTATTACTGTTTTCATTGTTGTGAACTTGTGCACTCACTGTATAATATATAGACTTTGATGTTTTCAATTTGGTTTCTTCCTTTTAATGTGTTTGCAGGTAGTGAATCTTGTGTATTTGATATAATAGATGCTAAATGTCTCGCAATAGCATAGTATTATGTTTGGGCCAGCAAAGAATTCCTCCTAAGTAGGAAGCATCTCAGAAGTTTCCTGTCACTGCTGGGGGATCTTGAGCCTCTGCTTAGCTTCTCCCCGTGCTCCCCTTCTATGAACTTGGAATCTGCTCTGCTGAATCTGTTTGAAGCAGAACTGTTTGAAGATTTGAACCCCTCCCACACTTTTCTCCACTTTGCAAACCTTTCAGCTGTTGTGGAAAGAAGATAGCTAACTCTATACTACTCTAGATAATTCGGACCATTCTTTGGGCCAGTTGACAGGTTTTATTTATTTTTAGGGTATATGTAGTGTTTGTCTTTTACTCTTGTTTTGTGCTTCAGTTTTTTAAACACATTTTAAGTACCTAGTTTCTTCTAAGTATATTCAGTGGCTAGGGGATGTTGGTTTATGGTAATTGCTGTATTTTATTGAACTTTTATTTGACATATATGGCTTTCATACATTATCTTTTATCCATGTGACAACTGAGGTAAAAAATCCTAATTTTACAGGAGAGGAAACAGAGCTCAGAGCAGTTAAGTAATGTAAGAACACAATTGCCTGAGGTAGAATATAAACAGTGGGTAGTGTATTTCCAAAGCCTTGCTTTTCTAATTAGAAATTATCTCTGACTTGAGGAACAGTCTCATTGTGTGGTGTGTCCACAGAGTTTGAAGGCTTAAACTATAGGTTCCTTAACATTTACTGTATAATATATAATATATAGGTTCCTTAACATTCACGGTTAGCTAGTAATCACCAAACATGGGAAAAAATGTTTAAGCATGTCTGAGTGCTTTAGAAATGCCCAGAGGTAAAATGTTTGTAATATGCTGAGAAATTTCTGACAAATCATTTAGTGGGGAAGAAAGGGTTATTACATAAACCAGCTTCTGGTGTGATAAAATATTTATAGATATTTAAGTATAAATGGAGGCGTATCTTAATAGGAGAGTGCTTGTCTTTACTTTTTTGGATTTTGTTCTGTTCTTAAAGAGGTTCAGCATAAAGGTAAAAACTGTGATGTCACTTTTCTAAGTAAGAGTGAAAGTTGGTGACATTTTTGATCGAGAGTGAAGGAAGTGGAGTTGTAATGGCCCCAGAACGTAAGTGGGAGAACACAGATGAGCAGGTGGTATTTGAGCAGAAAACTGATTCAGACAGGGGCTCCAGGCTGAAGTGATGCCATGGGAGAAGCTAGGAAATCAGCTGCGCGTGGTATAATCAAGGGAGGGGTGTGGCAGTGGCTGGAGGAGGGGTGTGAAAAGAGGTGCTGAGAGAGGCGGCAGGACAGGGCCCAGTGGGCACTTGTGTTTAGAACTTATTTAGTACGGGGAGCCCAGTTGTCGGGTTTGAAGCAAATTGAGTTTATGTTTTGTGTGTCAAATGTTTAGTTGAGGTGAAGAGGGTGGGATCAGGGAGACAAGTCAGGAGGCTGCTGAAGGAGTCCAAGGTACAAATAATGGTAACTCATGATAGGGTGATAGCCTTGGACACAAAAAGAATATATGAGTTCTTTTGTATGAAATCTCCAGAATAGGCAGATAGCTAGAAACAGAAAGATTAATGGGTGCTGGAGACTGGGAGGAGAGAGATGCCTGTCTGTTAAGTTACAGTGTTTCTTTCTGGGGTGATGAAAAATGTTCTAGAATCAGTAGTGGTGATAGTTCCATGCCTCGAGTTGTATATATATATATTGTAAAGGGATAAATTTTATGGTATGTGAATTAACATCACAATAAGGAATGTCTCAGTAAGTCTTAACATCACAATAAGTCTTTTTAATTTTTTTATTTTCTTAAGTCATTTTCCTAAGCTCCTGAATATGGCAGCATCTTAGAGATAGGGAGAGGAGATCAAGGTAATAGGTACAAAATGATAACTGCTTTGGTGGCATTTCTGAGACATAGCAGTTTGGCTGGATTTATTTGTATTTTGTGTAGTCATGTAATGGGTACAGAAAAGAGAAAATGAAAAACCAATATTCTAAGGTTAATAGAAGATTCTGAAGTGGTTGAAAATGCAGTTGTCTTCATATGTATTACTTCATTAAATTGTCAAACTACCTTCAAATGATTCTCATGTTTAGGGCTGAGGTTTAGAGAAGTTGAGTAACTTGTCTAAGATCACGTGATTAAGGGGTACGTTTAGGATTCACTCTGAGATTTGTCTTTAATACCTTTATCTAAACTTAGCTGTAAGAAGGAGAAAGGATAAATCTTTCCTCCCTCCTTCCTCTTCTCTTCTTCCTTCCTTCCTTCCTTTCAGTGGGGATTGCATCCCAGGCCTTGGGCATAACAGGCAAGCTACATCCCTAGCCATTTTAATTTCTTTGAGACAAGGTCTCACTAAGTTGCCCAGGCTGATGTTGAATTTGCTGTACTCCTGCCTCAGCATTCCACATAGTTGGGATTATAGGTGAGTGTCATTATGTCTGGCCAAAAGGGGCATATTTCTATTGGGCACAAAAACTAATTGTGTTGGTAGAAGTTATGGAAAAAAGAGACACATTAACCCATTGATGTCCCTGTTTAATAGTAAGGAATTTTAGTTAATTAGGATAAACAAATCTTGTGCTAACACTGTATGGGTAGAATACATTACATAAAGGCAACTAGCAATGTAAGAAATAATTTGTTACTTGTTTTACAAAAAACGTGGCGATATTCCCCTTGTAGTTGGGTACTAGATACATCTGGCACTTTGTGAAAGATTGCCTGTATAAAAACAGTTCCATGAAGGTGGGTGGGTGGTCCATTCACCAGATACAGAGCTTCAGAATGGTTTTTGCGCAGGTGGTGGTCAAGAAGAGGGAGTAAACAGGATAGGGCCCGGGCAAAAGCTAAGCTATTGACCAGTTCTCATCTTACCTCCTGGGAGCCCTGGAGCAGTGGTTCTCAAAGTGTGGCACCTAGACAGCAGCAACAGTGTCACCTGGGGGTGTGCTGGAGATGCTTACGCTATAGCACACCCGGATCAGTTGGGTACCTGGGGGTCTGTGGGAGAGGGACTCAGCAGTCACTTAACAAGTCGTCCTGGTGATCTGATGCATAGGAAAGTTTGAGGACCACTGTGTAGGTCAGTACCCTCCAGTGCAAATGATGTATGAGGTGAGCTGCAAAGGTAATACTTTCTAGCATTCATCATATAAACAGTCAAAAGAGATGACATTAGTGATATGACATCTTCAACTTAATGCAGTCAAAATTTTATTTTAACATGTAAATGTAAAAATTACTGTTGGGTCTTTTTTTTTTTTTGGTATGTCAAAGGAAGAAAACAATAACTTAAAGATTTTAATTGACTTTTTTTTCTTTTTAGAACTGGGCAGCATTTCATTCCATAAAATAAAGCAAATGTTCCAGTTAGCTGATACAGAAAAGGGCTGAAGGAGACACAAGGAAGAAATGAAAAAAGAATTGGTTCTTTGAAAGTTATTTTCCTTGTAAGGTGGAGACAGAGAGATAGATCACCGAAAAATATGTAACTGGTTTACCTCAGGTTACATCTGGGTACTTTTCTTTGTGAATTAAGTCCAGAGAATGTCATTGCTATGCCATTTAAAATTGGCCTGTTTGGGAATAGCTGGTTATCTCTCAGATCCAAATTTCTAGAAAAGTTGGACAAGCAGCTTAGTTGTAACTTAGACCTTTAAGCTTGAGCTGGAGTGACTGTCACCCTCTTCTCTTGGGGCCTTGTGTGGGAGCTTAGTCCAAAACACCAGCCGCTCTGACTTTCCTGTAGCAGGTATTGAGTCTTCCGAGTTGCTGGCGACTTAGAGATGAAGCATTAGCTTGTGCTCACATCTGTTTTGGTGAGACGGTCCTTCGGCCCCACTGACCCTCAGTTTGGAGGCCATTTGTTCTTGGAAGTAACCTGTCAGCAGAATTGTTTTTGTACTGTTCCCTTGAATGCTGCTGTGGTTATGTTAGGAGCAGCAGTAGTTTTGATTTTAGAAGAATAAATGTTTAAGTTTTCCTTCAAGGTAATTGCCAATGGCTTTACTGGTTTTGCCTGTAGTTAGGCCACACCTTGAATGTGAAAGTAGCACACACTACTTTGTTTTCCAGCTTCACTGGCTGGAAGACATGCATTCAGTTTATCTAAATCTCTGCTATTTTTTCCCTTTTTTGCATTAATAGTTACTGTATACTGACTGTAATATACACAAGGTTGCTATAGGCATTTTGTACATTCTCATTTAATCTTTATAGCAGCATTACGACCTAGATAAGTACTGTTATTATCCCCAGTTTGCAGAGGAGGAAATTTCCTATGTACCTAGGAAATGCCATTGTTCAGACTGGTCAGGTCAGGTCTGTTTATCTATGGCAGGTTTCTTAATGATTGCATTATTTACTCTAAGGATACCTTCTTAATGGTTCTAGTATAATTTCAAAAAAGAAAGGGAAGACAGAGTGCTTCTTTTCAGTTTTGTGTGATATTTTATTTTTTATTTTTTTTGATACTTTATCATTTGTAGAGAGACATTTGATCCTTTTAATAAGTCTGTTGGAAAGCAAGGAGGTGTCATTACCTACATTTTATAGATGGAAACTGGGTGGGGCCCAGAGAAGTGATTTGCTGTAGAGTGGTGGAAATAAGAACTGGTCCAGGTCTTGTGACTCAGGTGTCTGTACAGTGCTGTCAGTAGGCAGTTCTTCTGAAAGTGTGGAAAGTATGCAGGAACTCTTTTCTTCCTGAGGAAGGGAACCAATGGTAGTATGTTGCTGGAAGGTTGTTTCACACATCTTGACCTTCCTCCTTTTGGCTGTGACAGGGTTAAAATTAGTTATAAATGGAACTGACTACAATTTTTCCTCACAACTTTTTTTTTTTTTTTTTGGCGGTACTGGCGATTGAACTCAGGACCCTGCACTTGCTAGGCAGGTGCTTATTCCACTGAGCTATATCCTCAGCCCTTCCTCAGAACTTTTGAAGCTAGGACATGTTTTAAAAGAACTTTGGACTGATGGGCTTGTAATCAGTTTGTTAGTATACTTCACAAAAACAATAAATGTTAAAATTCTGTAGTAGTCCAAATTAGCTAACTTGTACCTTGCATTTAAAAGTTTTATATTGCAGCTTTAAAAAATTGTCTAATTTCTAATTCTTTTAAACTTCCATGCAGGTCTCCAACAGTAGAGAAATAAAGCCTTATAATATGGTGGACTCCAAACCAGTTCAGTTTTGTAGTGGTGAGAGGAGATTAGGGCGTGGCAAAAGCTGGCTGGGGAAGTAGGTGTAGATAGGAAGTAAGATCCTGGACACTCTTCTCACCCCAGCAAGAATGGCTATCATTAAGAAATCAACCCATAACAAATGCTGGCGAGGCTGTGGAGAAATAGGAACTCTTCTCCACTGCTGGTGGGAATGCAGATTGGTGAAACCACTCTGGAAATCAGTTTGGAGATTCCTCAGCAAACTAGTCTGGAGGTCTCATTCAACTCAGCCATTCCTCTTCTGGGTATTTTCCCAGAAGATCTGAAAACATCATATCACAGCGATATGTGTGTTACCGTGTTTATAGCAGCGCAATTTGTAATTGCTGAATTGTAGAAGCAACCCAAATGTCCATCCACTGAGGAATAGATAAAAATTGTGGTACTTATATATAATGGAATATTACTCAGCTATAAAGAAAGATAAACTCCAGTCTTTTACAGATAAATGGTTACAACTAGAGACCATACTCACAAATCAGACCTCCATGTGTAAGCAACATCGTCTCAGTAGTGTAAGAACCCGAGTGAATAAAAATTCGGAGATAGGACAGACGTTGTGAAATGAAAGGAACATGCTCAAAAGTAAAGAGCGACTGGCATGAGTGAAAAGAGAAAGGAAAGAAAGGGAAATTATGTATGTATAAAGGGAAATTATGTATGTATATGTATATACGGGATAGCTAACATAGTTGAACTGCTGACTTCCATCACTTTACTGAAAGAAACAGTTAATGATTAATTATTTGATCAATCTTGCATGTCTCTATTTTTCTCCTGAGAAACCACTTTGAAGATATCAATACATAATACAACAACCATTGGTAATTTCCTACCACTTTGTAACTCTGTATTGCTTGTATTGTTCTTATGCTATTTTGTAAATGGATGTCTGTCTGTTAATATGTTTTCCTTCTTTTATTTATAAAATAAAAACAAAACAAAACAAGATCCTGGACACATGTGCAGAACAGTTCCCAAAGCCCTGCATGGATTTCTCCAGAGAACTCCAGCAGGTTTTCATGACCTAGGCCTGACCTTAGCCTGAGTCTTGGGGTCTCAGCACCGCCTCTCAGGACCCAGAAGTTCTTGAGAGTTTCCTTGAGATCTGGATAATGTATGTTATGAAACCATAACCATGGTTATGGTTTATGAAACATAAACCATGTGTACATGTCCTCCCAAATCCTCATGCAGTTATAGGGTGGCTTTTAGAGTTTATGATTGATCCATGATCCAGTGCTGGGATTATGGGTCGGAGAGCTATACCTGCCTGAGGGCAGATAGTTTGCTGGGATTATGGGTGTGAGAGCTATACCCACCCTAGGGCGGATAGCTTGTATATGTAAGGGGGAGAAAGAGGCTGCTGGCTGCCATTCCTCCCGTCATTTCCTTCCTTGTGCTTGTTGCTTTGCTGTTACCGCTGCCATGAACTGTTGCCCTCTGCCATGTGCCACTGTGTCTCAGAACCAGCCAAGTATGGACTGAAACCTCCACACACTGTAAGCTAAATAAACCTTTCCTTCCTTCATTTTGGATGTTGGGTATTTTGTCTCAGCAATAAAGTAACCAAGACCATGTAAAAGAGAGGCTGCCATGGGAGCTGGTGTGAAGGTAGTTTTCCTCATAGTCCATCCTGTGTTTACCAGAAGCAGCATGTACTTTTTTTTTTCCTGGTCTTTCTGAGACAGGGTTTCTCTATGCAAGTCAGGCTGGCCTTGAACTCACTTTGTAGCCCAGGCTGAACTTGAACTTGCAGTGATCCTCCTGCTGCAGCCTCCTGAGAGTTGGGATTACAGGCGTGCGCCACTATGACCTGCAGTAGCAGCTACTTTTATCCTTGATATTGCTCTCTTTTTCTCTTTACTCGGCCCAGGCTCACATTGCAGAGCCAGCTACTCCCCCACTCTTCACTTTTGCTTTCTTGAATAAACATTGCCATTGGTTTTTGCTCATTTTGTTCAGTTCTTTGTTTGAGAGGAGGAAGAACCTGGAACCTGACTCCAGAAGAATCGTGAGCAACCCAGGACCCAGCAGCTATGTTTTAGAAGCAGGCTATCCGACGACAGTGGGAAGGACTTGGCCCTTTTTTTTTCTGGCTAGTTGTTCTGCTTTTATGGTTCTGTCTGCTTTAATGATTTCTACTTCTAGTTACTGACTAACCAGGGACATCCATACTTTTTAATTTCCATGAGTGTTTTTTGTTTTTCTTGCTGTGTATACATGCTGAGCAGGTGCTGTCGTTAAGCTGCATCAGCCCTTACACGTTCTTTTTGGTAATGGTCGCAAGATATAGTGTGTTAGATACTCAGAGCCAAGAGTTTTAAAATAGTAATAAAAGAACTCCAAAAACCACATTGCTCAATTAGACATAGTAGTCCATCATTTTCTGTGTTGACCAGATGTAACTTGAAAGAGACTTGATTTAGTTTTTAAGAACTGTGGTGTAAGTGCTTTTTAGTATATTTTTACATTACTCATAATCTTCTGAAAGTGAGTATATTTTTACATTACTCATAACCTTCTGAAAGTGAATATAGTATACATTGACTCCCAATGTATACTATATTCATTATATAGCTATAATGTATAACTAACCCAAACATTCCTCAAAGTGTGGCTACTAGAAATTTCTGAATCATTTTAGGGTCGAAATTCTCTGAGCCAAGTTTGGCTTCATCCCTTTTTCCCGAGCTCATCTAATGAGTTACAGTCTACACAACCTGAGGTTCATTGTGCAAACTGCCTAGAAACTGAATGCATAAGTCATGTTTATTAAAACTGATGTTAGCACTTTGCTTCAGTTTTTTCTTTGTTTAATCTGAATAGTTCAGTTGTGAGACCAGTGTGGTCATCATCTTCGTGGACCCCTTGTTCAATCTGAATGAAGTGCTTGTCTTTCAGTAAAGCATCTGAGGCTCTTGTGCACATACACTAAGCTCTTGGAATTTGAATAGTAGTGGTTGAGGTCAGTAAGGGACCTTAGAGAAAAGTCTTCTGAGCTTTCAGATGCCAGCAGAGAGTAGAGCGCTTCAAGCAGGTTGCTCCAGTTGCAGTGATGCTGTAAGGTTGAGTTTGGGTTTCTTTGATTCCTTTTCTAGAGTTCTTTCCAGCCTGCTACTCTTTTCTGGGTCCTCTTTCCTTCACGCAAAGGCATTGCTGTTTGTTCTTATTTTCCAGAGTGAATTAGAATAAATTTTTGTCCCAGCTGTGTTTTGTTTCTTGAAGACATGTTTGCCTTCAGCTGTCAGGAATCAGTTACATCCTTTGTTAGTGACTAAAGATAGCTTTAAAAACTTTTTTTTTGAGAGTACTGGGGTTTGAACCCAAGGCCTTTGTATTGAGCTACATCCCCTGCCAGTTCATTATTTTTTAGTTTGAGACAGGATCTTCTAAGTCCCTTAGTTGCCCAGGCTGGACTCGAATTTGTGATCCTTTGCCTCAGCCTGCTAGAGTGCTGGGATTATAGGCATGTGCCCCTTCATCTGGCTGTGCTTCAATCTTGTAACCATTAAAACCTATCCCTAGCCGGCATGGTGGCACACACCTGTAATCCCAGTACTTAGGGGGCTGACGCTAGAGGATTGCTGTGAGGTCAAGGGCAGCCTGAAGTACATAGTGAGACCCTGTCTCAAAAACAAAACACCAGAAAAAAACAAGACAAAACAAAACCTACCCTGTGACTTTTGAAAAATTAGGCCTTGGGACTCAATTTTCTTGTATGAATTGGGAATAGTACTCTAACTCATAGAGATATGTGAAGGAATGTGTGAGATACTTTGGTCTTTAATAAGAACACAGTAAGTTAATTTTCTCCGCATTCTCATTTCATTGTACTTTTAGTTTGTAGTATAAAGACTTTATTTTATAAAAGGTATCTTTCATGTGTTTTATCTTCACTTTTGTATAGAGAGTACATTTTGTGATTTGAGGCCTAATTGCTTACAACCTTTGAGTTCATTTTAAAACGTGATGAAAGCTTTGTTTCTTGAGTGATTTTCCTAGAAAGTTCAAAAAGATATACCATATTTGTTACTTTTTGCTTATTTTTTTCTTCTTTTCCTTCATTCTTGAGTCTAGCTTTACCAGTGACTACTGGATAAATCATTTTCTTAAACCTTGGTTATAATTTTTAAGTCATTTTTTTCTTCCCTTTGTTCCCTCTGTGGTACTCAGGGTTGAATCTAGGGACTTTGCACTGAGCTATGTCCCTAGTCATTTTTAGTTTTTACAGTATTTTGAGATTGGTTCTCATTAAGTTGCTGAATTGCTCACACTGGGCTTGAACTTGTGGTCCTCTTGCCTCAGCCTCCTGGAGTGCTGGAGTTATAAGCATGCACCACCACACCCTGCCAATTGGTCATTTTGTTAATGTTTTAAAGCGTTAAGATATACTGTCTCCACATTTATGATATGTTAGGAATAAACTTAATTGTTGTATTACTTTTACATTTTTATCAAGCAAATTACTTTTGTGCCAGAAAAATAAATCATGCTGAAAACATCAACAAATAAAACACATTTTTATTTTGTGAATTGGAGCTGCTTCAAGGCGAGACTGTTGTATGTGGTACAGTTCTTTGTGGTAGGTGACATTTGTGACTGTATCAGACTCATGCTCATAAAGAACTTTCTTTAGGTCTGCTTGGCCCATTGACTGTTATTTTTGTATTTTTTCTGGAGATTGTTCTTGATGCCTTTGGTATTTCTTATGTGCCAAGAGGATAAGTTTGTAGCTATATCTTTTCCAAAATTATGGTATATTGCTTAGAATTACATATAGTGACTGATAAAACGCTTTAACTAGAAGCAAACTGGAAGAAGTACCGTGAAAAAATATTTTTAAATTACCTAAGCATTTATTTTACTTTCTTTTCCTTTTCCTTTTTTAGCATGCTCCACACTATTCAAGACCGTGCTTAATTGTGACCCGTACTCTCAGTTCAGCGATATATAATCCAAATGAAAAAGTAAGTATTTAAATGCTCTTAACAGCTAAGTTATAATGGTAAAACTTTCTTGTTTCCACTGTGTTCAGTGAACACGTTAAATTTTATTAAGACTGTATAATTATTTACTACTGTAGCATCATAACTTTTGATCTTTGCTCCTTTTTGCATTGTAGGCCACAAACTGTCTTTTTAATTTTAATTTATATCTATGCCAAAAATTGAATGCATTTAATGTTTCTCTTTTAGCAGAATAACTAGTATAACATCCTTTCTTAAACACTAGACAGATAAAAGGGTTTGATTAGACCATTGTTTTTTCTGTTTCATTTACTTAATATGCCTCATTTGGCTTTAAGGTATTATTAATATTGAATTAATATTATTTTTTTGTGGGTTTTTTTTTTTGCGGTACTGGGGATCGAACTCAGGACCCTGCGCTTGCTAGGCAAGCGCTTATTCCACTGAGCTATATCCCCAGCCCTGAATTAATATTATGCATATTGAAAATTTCTAGGCAAAAGAATTCCAACTGAAATCCCAATATGTGATTGTGCTGGGGGGTTGTAATAGGGCTAAAGGGACTAGAAGTGGTGATCAGAAATAAGACATGGTTTACTGGTAATGTAAGTCTCAGAGGTCGGGAGAAGAGTTTTGGTTAAGAAGATACTCTTCAGCATTATTGTTGTGAAAGTTTAACTGGTAAGAGTGATTATTTGACAGTTATTCATCTGTGATACCTTCTAAACATCAGCTGAAGTGTATAAAACATTTTCTAGCTTGTTTTCAATATGGAGGTTTAAAGAAAGAAAATCTATGTTTATGTAGTTGTATAGAAATAGTGTGAGATATAATAGCAGAGTCCATGTAAATTTAAACTTTTCTAATAGCCATATTTAAAAAGTAAAAACAAACAGGTGAAATTAATTTTAGTAACATTTATTTCATATTTAAAATGTTATTTTGTCCAGGCGTGGTGGCTTATTCCTGTAATCCCAGCACTCAGGAGGCTGAGGCAGGAGTATTGCTGCTAGTTTGAGGCCATACTGGGCTACATAGTGAGTCCAAGCCCGCTGGAACTGCATAGGAAGGACCTGTGTCAAAAAAGAAAAGTGTTATTTTGATATGCACCTTGTATAAATATTGAGACACTTTAGATCTTTTGTTGGATTTTTTTTCCCGAGGGTTTCGCTATTTAAGTCAGGCTGGTCTTGAACTCACTATGGAGCCCAGGTTGGCCTCAAACTTGCAGCAGTCCTCCTACGTTAGCCTCGTAAGTGCTGGGATTACAAGCATGTGCTACCATGGCTGGGTTACATTTTGTATTTTTGAATAAAATCTTCTGAATTCAGTGTATCTTTTACACTTAACTCTATTGTATTGAATAGTGTTAAGTTTAGATGGATTAGGTATAAATGGAATTTGCTTTTATGAAATCTATAACTTAACAACTTCACCAGAGGCAATGCACATTGAAGTTCTTGTGTATTTATGTTTGTGTACACTTGTATTGCATTGCAATCTAGAGCTAACCAGCTGTCCTAATTAGGAACACTCTTGGAGTACTTCACTAGCATCTAATAAAGAGGCCACAGTCTAGCAGGGCAGGGGGTGCTGCAAGTGGTTTGGTCATCTTTCCCTCTGTAATCACTGGTGGCCTCCCTCATTATAATTGGTGTTAGAAATGGGCTCTTATTGATAAAATTAATAATATTCAACATATGTGTATTGGCTATGTTAGACAACTTCAGATTTTGTAGAATAGTACTGTACAACAATCTAGTTGACCTTTGGTTCTTTACCTCTAAGGATAACAACCAGGGTTGATCCCTAAATGAGAGTCTTGTGTTCAGCCAGTGGCTGGCAGATTCTTGATGATTCTGAAAGTGTGAATGTAGTTAGCCAAATCAGTATTTTTTCCCCCCATATCAGTATTGACACTGTTTGCCTCAGGTGAGGATTGTTCTTGCTGGCTGTTGGATCATTATGAAGTACAGCAAGTTGAGACTTTACTGAGCTTATAGAGTAGGTTTTAATATTCATTTTATGCCTGCTGGCAGCGTTCGGTCTGGGACTTACTTTTGTTGTAATCTCATAGTGAGGTTATAGGAACAGCTGACTCACCTCCCATGTTGGTGACCACTGCTGATTATTAAAAACCAAATGATTAAATGTCATAGCTGTCTTGGTTTAGGACATTTAAAAAGATAGGACCTTATATCCAAGGTCCTGAGTTCAATTCCCAGTACTGAAAAGAAATAAATAAAAACATAGGCGAGCCCTTTGGAGCAGTAAGAGGGACTTTTGTTGCAAGTATCTGAAACCAGATCTGTTCCCTGCTGTTTTTGCCATCCACGTTGTGGTAGCCTTGTCTAAGGTCACTGTGGAGAAGTTGTAAGGCTTCTTCAATCACTGTAGATAGCTTTTCTCACTTACTAGTTAGATCAGGGGTATGATCAGACCAGGTTGGTGGCCTCACCCTCACTTGGTGGTGTTCAGTTGAACCTGTCTCCTTCCAAGGACTCATTCTGTCCTTGAAGCCAGCCAGCACTAAATGCTGATCTGTTTTGTTTTTTGTTACAGTCTGAAGTGCCACTTGACCTGTTCTTTACCAGTATGTGTTTGTTCAGTAAATTGCTTCTCATCTGAACCTGTCATTGACTTCCCATATTTTATTAGTGATCCATATCAAGTCACCGAAACAAGTGAAACTTAATCATTACCAAGTTGAATTTAATGGTAATTTAGTTGGAGCAATACCAGTTTCATTGGGCCTGAAGGTAGTATGAGCCAGGACTACATGCACTACAGTGTGTTTTTCATAATAATATTAAGTGGCATTAATGTTAATGTTTGAAACTTACATAGTTAATGCTTTAATTATATTAAATCATGGTTGCTCTGATATAACTATCTGGGTGTGAACTCCAGCTTTGCTATTAACTTTGAAAGTAAGTTAGGCAAGTCACTGGGCCTCATCAAGCCTCTCAGTTTTCCCATTTGTAAAATGGACATATTATTAGAATTGACTTTACAGGCTATTATGTGGATAAATAACTGTTATCTGATAGAAGGGTTAATGTACAGAAAGGATTTGTCATGGTGGCTAGTATAGAAAAAGCATGTGCCCTAAATATTAGCTGCTTAATATTATCCTTAATAATTCATTTTGTACGTTTGGACCATGGCTCAAAATCCCTTGATAGCAAGCATAAAGCTGGGTGCAGTCTGAAGCGCGTCCTTCTTTATGACTGGTGGACCTGCCTGTCACGGTATGCCCCTCTCCGAACTGTTCAGTGAGTGACTCAGCATCTGGAGCTCTGGTGCCACGTCTCTAGCAGGCACCCCGTGAAACACGCCAGCTCAGTTCTTCTGGTGGTCTCTGGGCAGAGTGAAGTGCCAGCTATGATTTTAGACCCCAGCAGTGAGGGATCTAATCCTAGGGAAGGAGAAGAAGGAAGGATAGAACAGAGTGAATGAATTTAAAAAAAATAAAAAAATAGCCTGAGGAAACTGTGTACCACTAATGCATCATAGGCACAGTTACTGAGTGGCTGCTTGGGAAGCCTCCTATATTGCTTCTGTTACCTGAGAACCCCTTTATCTTCAAGGTTCAGGCTTCTGATTTGTAATTGTGATTTCAGTTTTTATTCCCCCTTTAGTTGCACCTACTCTTGTCTACATATAGCAGTATAAAGTCCTAGTTCTGTGTCATTTAAGTCTTTTCATAATCTGGACTTTTTGTCCCATGGCTTTGTTTATTATAACTTATATACATATTGGGTGATTGAGCCACATAAAAATTTCTTGTATTTTTTGGTCCTGCCTCTTCTTTTAATGTCATTGCCTTTGCACATCCTATTCATACTTTCCTTTCTCTCTGTTCAGCATTCTGGACACAGCTTTAGTATAGCACTTAACACAATTTGTTATGATTGTGCCACATTTCTCACTTGCTGTTTACTTGTAATTGCTGATGCAGATGGGGAGTTTTACAGTTAGGTTAGCTGATTTATGTAGGTATTCCTTGTTACACTTAGCCTGTCTGGAAGAATATGCAGGAGGCTGTTAACTGTGTTTGCCCTTTAGGCAGGCACCTGAATGTCATTTTAATACTTCTCTTGGCTTTTTTTTTTTTTTTTTTTTTTTTTTTTTTTTTTTTTTTTTTTTTTTTTTTTTTTTTTTTTTTTTTTTTTTTTTTTTTTTTTTTTGTCTTTTTGAGACAGGGTCTCACTGTGCAGTTCAGGCTGACCTTGAGTTCACTTTGTAGCCAAGACTGGTCTTGAACTCGCAGTGATCCTCCTACCTTAGCCTCCCTAGTGCTGGGTTTATAGGTGTGTGCCATCATGCCTGGCATTTTAATATTTTTCAAATTCTTAACTATATGTGTCTGTGCTTTATTTGAAAGAAAATTTTATGTCTAGAAGATGACTTGAGGATTGAGGATGTAGCTCAATGGTAGAGTGCTGGCCTGGCATGTGTGGCCCTGGGTTTAATCCCTAGCAGTCCCCACCCCAAATAATGAACTTTATTTGCTTTATACACTAATAAGATATATATAAATAGCTCTGAAGAGAGATCTGTCAGGTGTGAATTTTTTTTGCTACAGGTTTTTTTCTAGTTATATACCTAGGGGCATACTCCTACATTCCTGACAGCAGTCTGGCATGTAGCCCAACAGGGTGACAGTAGGTATAGCTATACTTACTGAGTATGTGCTGTATTACATTCTGGGTACTATTCAGGACAATGAAAGGGTGTTAATTCATACCACTTTCATACTTTCTTGCGGCAAGTGCTCTATTATCCTTTTATTACCAGGAAATGAGGTCCAAGAAGGATGTCTTCCCCACAGAGGGACTCACAGAAGAACATATGGGAGTGTTAGGGTTCCATCCTGGGCAGTTAGGCCTCTGGAACAGAGAGTAGGTAGAATGGGATTCTTACTTAACCCTTATAATTTCATCATAATTTGCTATACATACTTGCGCTAACAATTGCTTAATGTGTAACTTTCAGCAGTGCTTTTCATGGTGCTTTCATCACATGTACTCTATTAAACACTTTATAAAACCTCAAAGTTTTACCATGTATGATGGTGCACACCTGTAATGCAGCACTCAGGAGGCTGAGGCAGGAGGATTGCTTTTAGTTTGAGGTCAGCTTGGGCTACATAGTGAGTTCAGGGCCAGTCTGGAATATATAGTGAGACCCTGTCTCAAGCAGAAAACAAAACAACAACAACAACAACAACAATACTTTGCAGTTTTAAATGTAGTTCAAGAAAGCACAAGAACTGTTTCATTAGGATATGCTTGCTTTTTAACAGGTATTTGCCATGACCATTTGGATATAGAAAGGTAAATGATTAAAAAGAGTCTCAGGCCTGGGATGAGTGTAGATTATTTTCAGGGCCCATATGATCAAGCCTCTGAATGGCTCTGGTTCCACCAGGTTAGGAGTTCACCAGTTTTTAAGGTAGAGGTTGGTCTTAGGTTGGTGGAATAAGCCATCTGTGATGTAAATGTTAAACCAAGACTTGGAAAAGCTTTTGGAATTCTGAGATTCTGAACTTTCCCTGCAGGTGGAACTGCTACCTTGAGTTATATGACTATTTTTATAAAGACCATATATAATTTTAACTTTTCTTTTACAATTATAACTAAAACTTTTTTATGGTTACCTCTAACTTTTGACTCACCAATCCAGAATAATTATGTACATATATGCCTTTCATCTAAATTATGTATAATTGCATAGGTGATTTGTGTATATGTATGAATGTGTGTTTTATGAAAGGGATTAGCCTATATGATGTTAGATTTGGAAAAAAACCCATTAAATCTCTTCCATTAGAGTGCTGTCCCTTTGTATGTGTGGAAATGAAGACTTAACAGAGATTGATTGGTTTCAAGTGCAATGAATATTCCATTAGTGGAAGAGCTTGGGGTTTAGGTGTGTAGAAATACACTGAATGCAACCACTGTTATTTGACCACAGAGGCTTCAAAATTTGATTGTAACTCAAACTTAACATTGTATTCAAATGGGATAACCTGTTTGGTCTGGACATCTTTGAATATAAAGGCACAGTTGATATCTGTTCAGAGATATGGAAGATCTGGTGTATCCCAACAAAAACACATATAAATTATACTTACTAGACTTTATTTTTATAAAGAATTCAAGACACTTAGGCTTCCCCAGAGTTTAGAAAATAAGTTATCAAGGAATTTTTTTTCTTTCGTTGAGAGGAGGTCTTGCTGTATGACCTAAGCTGTCCTTGAGCTCACAGACCTCCTGCCTCAGTCTCCTGAGTGCTGGAATATGTGCATATGCCACTACTCCTGGCTGTTAAGGATTTTCTTGAATTTTTTAGTGTTCTGAAATATTCTTTGAAAATTTGCTTTTGTTACTAGAATGTATAGATACTCCTTAAATCCACCTAGGACTGACCTAGTCAACTGAGGCTTTAATGAAGTAATTACAGGGCCAGATCCTACCAAGTGAGTTTAGTTGCTTTCTGGTTATAAAATGAACATATTGTTTATAACATTTAGTATTACTGTAGGAAGAAAATGCTTATTAGAATCATATCATGATTCATTATGGTAAAACTTGCTGTTTTCTGGTCTCCAAATAAGAGTAACCATTTCTAATTTTTTTTCTCTATTTAGACTTTTGATAAAATTCTTATTGCTAACAGAGGAGAAATTGCATGTAGGGTAAGTAGAATTTGAGTCTTCTAATTTTACTCTATGAAATTTATTATTAAATCCCTTTAAGTATGAAATGCCTAATATATTTCATATAGGTTATTAATATAATTAATAACCTATTAACATATATGTTTAATATATTTTAAATAGGTTATTAAAACTTGCAAGAAGATGGGGATTAAGACAGTTGCCATCCATAGTGATGTTGATGCTAGTTCTGTAAGTATATTTTTACTCAGTTTAAATCAGGACTTAATTTTGGGTCAGGCAGAACAAAAATGAAAGATACTTGTTTTACTTTTTCTTGGTCTGAAAAAGGTATATTCAATTTAAAAAACTATTTAATTGTTCACTTTTTATTAAGCTAAATGAAAATATCACCATGTCTCTGTATGTTCTTTAATTTTATATTTTAACCAAGGCTTTAAAAATTAAGACTAGACTCAGAAATCGCCAGGTTGGTTGTTGGTGAGCAAGTAGATTTAAGCAAAGCATGAGAAAATTCAATTCAAAGATTAATGAAATGTTTACACAATGCTCCCTTATGAGAGCTCTTTTCCCCAGCATAACTCCACTATCACTAAGGGAATGCTATAATTGTTTAACCTTTCCCAAATGCATTAATGCGTTCAGCTGAACGTTTGATAAATGAGAGATAGGCTGATGCTAATTGGATGTGAACAAAAGAAGGTATAGCATAAAGCAGTGAGTGATAAATAATTTTATTTGGCATTTTTAACACAGCAGGCATTTTTTAGCAGTAATGAACTATGATGAGTAGAAAAAAATCCCATGGGAAAAGAATGTAAATTATTGGAACCTTATGGAATGAAATGCAAGAGGTTATCCTCCAAGTTACTGTGTTTTCAGTCTTTTATACTGCACTTGATAACTGGACATTCTGGTAATGTTAGCTTTCATGGAATAGTAACTTAATATAAAAAGTTTGCAATTGTTGTGATCTTCAAATTTTGTTTTATTTAGAATTGTTGTTTATTTTGTCTTATTGTAATGTTCTTTTTAAAATAAAAAAGTGGAAATAATTTCGAACTGATTTCCTATAAATATTAAATATATAATTTATTTGACCAGTGCATTTAAAATATTTATTTTTTGCCAAAAACCAGTTAAATCTGTTTTGATATGTACTATTTAACTTTTTAAAACATTTGATTTTTATAGCTTCTTTGATAAAATTATCTATGATGGTTTTAATAGTAATTTATATTCCTCATAGAATACTTTTGATTGGCATTTATCAACTTCAGATTCCTCTAGTGAAAAATTTCTTAAGGTCACCGTAAATCTCATGATAGACTCAAAATCCATGCTTCTCATGTATATACATTTTCATTATATTAGCTCATGAAAAGTTTTTACCTATGGATTGATTAATTGAGATGAAAAAACTCTGAATTGTGGATAATCATTATCTTTACTTGAAATCTAATAGTAACTTTCACTTATTTCTTTTTCCATATTAAGTTATAGTTAGTTCTCTGTGCTGTGTTCTTTTGGAGGTGACTATTGGTATGGATAGTTGAGTCATATTTCTGTTTTCCTATATACTTACATGTCAGTGTTGGTATTATAACCTGTTTATGTAAGGCGTTACCCCAAATAGTATGGGTAACTTGCCTATTCTTATATTGCTGGCTTTGCATTCTGTGCTAGAGATAGACAATCACTTTCTAGATTGGAAAAACTAGTTTTAAAAAATTACTGTAAGTTTTACCTCTTAAAGCAGATTTGGTAAGTTTATATTTTAAAGACTTTCAACCATTTCAGACTGAAAGTAGTAATGAATATATCAGAGATGATAATATATAATTTAGAATATGATTTACCAGGTCTCACAATGGAAGCAGTTCATTCTTAGCCAGAATGCCAATATTAGGGCCAAAGTGAGGAAAGGTATCTATTTCTGCTTCAGTGACAAGACTAAAAAGGTGAATTCCCGTAATAGCATTTTTTGCTTCCTGAGCACATAATCACAGATTTTGCTCCCTGAACACATGATCACAGATTTCTACCATATTTAAATCAACTTTATGAAATCAGTATGAAGAAGCCATACTATTCAGAGGTATTGTTATTGTTTGAATGTTTGTCTTTAGGAGGTGAGCATTTTAAATGTAGCTTGGAGTAAAAAAAACAACCACCACAAGAAACCCTCCAGAACCTTACATGCTTCATGTTACTTCTGTAAGTTGAAATGTAGATATTATTATAGTTGGAAAATAGCATAATAATTGGCCGAGAGAACTATTAATTTTATGTTAAAAACAAGTAAATTTTAGTTAATCAGGGAAAATGTTTAACAGTTACTACACAAGTTACTAAGTCATACAAACAAGGGAAGCCAACTGTAAACAACGGATGTTTAAGGGAAAAGACTCCCTTAAAGATGACTGTTAGGTTTGTCCTCGCCTTCCCTGTCCCTCAAAGCATTAATACTCCAGAACGGTCTCTAGCATTCTTGGCTCTTCTCTTCCATTTGAATTTTAGAATGAACTTGCAAAATTAGCTGTGTGCCCCACACCTCCCCTAACTTTTAGTTATTATGAACAAACCTTCCTTAAACATACTGTGAACTAAACAAACATACTTAAACATACTGTACTTCCTAACCATACTGTATAAACATACTTTCTTAAACATACTATACTATTTTCATTTCTCTGGGTAAATACTAGGAGGAAACTTCTGAGTCATTTTGTATATGTGGGGTTGGAAACCTTTTTCTGTTTAGATAGTAGATATATTTCTGTCTGGAGAGTAACTGTAGTTTAGACTTTGCAGGTTTTTTTGTTTTCTGCTACTCCTTCTGCTGCTTCTCCTGTTGCTCTTCCTCTACCTTGTCCTCCTCCTCTTCTTTCTTCTCTTTCTTTTCCTGCTTCTCCACCACCTCGACCCTTTAAGAATATAGAAACTACTCTTAGCTTGAGTAGTTTCTTTATTTATAAGAAGAGATATAAAAAGCAAAGTAGTTTCAGAATAGTCCTTAGATCAAGTATGGCCTGATTTGGTTGGGCAGTATTGTTCTAGACTTTGAAATGCATAAATTCATACCTAACTTTTTGAGAAACTCTGTAACAGTTCTGTAGTACCCATATTGTACTTTAACCAACAGTGGTTTGCTTTGAGACAGGGTCTTGCCATGTAGTTCCGTCTGCCTTGAACTAGCTTATGTAGCCCAGGGTGGCTTTACCACTCAAAGCAATCCTCCTGCCTCAGCCTCCTGAGTGCTGGGAATACAGGTGTGCCCCACCATGCCTAGCTTCATCAGAAGTGTTTGAAAGTTTGGGTTGCTCTGTGTTGCATCCTTGTCAACACTTGGTAATATAGCTTCTGTTGATTTTTGCTCTAGTAGCTGTGAAGTGTTATCCCACTGGGATTTGTTTAGATTTTCTTGATGAATATTGATAGTGGATGTGTTTTGGCCATTTGTTTATTTTTGAAACATAATGAAAAAAGTTAGAAGATTAGTATAATAAATACCATTGTACTTTTCACCAAGATTAATGAGTCATTAACATTTGGCATGTTTGCTTTTTATATCTCTGGTAGGTATATTGTGTATGTCTTTTTTCCCTCCTCTGGCTACATAAGTTGAAAGTACCTTATATTGTGGAACTTCACCCCTCTATACTTTAGTATTGATCTCCCAGGAATAAAGATGTTTTTCTACTTATCTGTAATAACCTATAAAGGCTAAAAGGATATATATATTTATCATGCTCAAGTTTCCCCAATTGTCTCCAAATGATTTTTACAATATTTTTCTTTTATTTGTAGTCAATCGAAGTTCCTGAATTATATTTAGCTATTACAGTATTGTAGTCACGGTTTGCAAGGGGAACAATTTAATACAGAACACATAATTTATAAGATTATTTTATAATATTCACCCAAAGAGTCAAATGCAAAAGAGTGTGGAAGATCTATGTACACACTAGAGACACACAATCCAGCTGAGAGCCTGGATCCCATAGTAGTGTCCTGCATGAGTCCAGCTGAAGACCTAGAGCACAGGACAGTGTCCTGCATGAGTCCTCCTGGAGTCCTAGGGCCCATGACAATGTTTCGTGCAAGTCTCTACCAGGTATCTGTACTGGAAGGCCCGAAAGTCAGTGGTGGAAGCTAGAAAGTCTGTGTCAGCGGGATGAAGGATCTGTGCCAGCAGGCTGAGAGGTCTGCGCTGGAGTCAGGAAGTGGTGCTCAAGGTAAGGACCAGAGCTCCCCTGAAGAGAACCGCAGCATCCTCAGAGATAGCAGGGAGATGCGCTCCTCTGGCAATGAGAACAGCTGAGTTGTATCAGGAAAACCGGTGTAACAGGCTTCTCCAGGAGAATCAGGGGCACACCATTTTCCCCTCCAGTTTTCCTTTTATGCTGTTGGCAACAATCCTCAGGTGGGCCTTCCATGCCCAACACCAGGCTGACTCAGTTCAGCTTGGTGTTACAAGCTGACCATCACATAGGGTTTAGTCTCTTAATCTGAAATAATATTCTTGTCTCTCCTTTTTAAATTTGATTTTCATCCTCTTGATGTTTTGAGGAATCCTGGCCAGTTGGCTTGTACTGTCTGGTTATTTTTTCATGAATAGATATGGGTTAAATATTTTTGACTAAGATTCTCCTTAAGTGATGTTACTTTTTAGTGTATCATACCAAAAGGTTCCTAATGTTGGGTGTTGGATTGGTTGTGCTAGGTTTATTTATTTTTCTTTCTTTCGTGGTACCAGAAATCAATCTCAGGGCCTTGCACTTGCTAGGCAGGTGCTGCACCATAGAGCTACATCCTGGTCCTTGTGTTAAGTTTGATCATTTGGTTTTATCAGATCTTTTTACTATAATGGTGTCATTTTCCTCTTTATTTAGTTCTTTCTAGGGTGAATCTTTGAATCTGATATTTTTATACCAATGAAAATTGTATGACTCAGTGATTACTTTGATTACATTTGTCTTTGCTGTCAGTTGAGAAATCTGTTTTCAACTCCTTTTTGATGAGATTGGGCATGTTTAGGGTGGTATGGCCATAGACTTCAGCTCCTTTTTGAATCTGCCTGCGTGTTTTTTGGTATTGTCTTTGTTTTCTTAGTATTTTTTTAATCCTTTCATCTCTTACTCATTTTTAATATAGTTATTTAAGTGCTCCATTACTATGTATTCTTATCTTATTTTGAGTTCCTTAGTATCTGGTTCCATCCCTCATGACTGATTTTTCCCTAGCGTGTTTAGATTTTTTTTTTTGGTACTGGGAATCAAGCCCAGGACCTTGCGCTTGCCAGGCAGGTGCTGTGCTGCTGAGCTATCCCTGGCCCCGCATGTTTAGATTTTGACTTGTGACCTCATATTTGAACTTTATTGTTGAATTTCGAGGTGGTTTGGGTTGCAAAAATGGCCTGGTAGGATGTGTGTTGCATTTGCTTCTGCAGGATTTCCAGGGTATTGCTGATCTGGGACTCACTTATATTTCTTGATACCCGTTTTTTGGTTTTGGTATCAGAGTAATCCTGGCCCTATAAAGTTTCTGAATTAGGAGGATAATGGGGAGAACAAATTAAATTACAGACATAAACACCCCGTACCTTTGCCTGTTGAATGCCAGTAGTTCCTAATTTCCAGAGGAGACTTTGTCCTTACTTTGGACACTGAGCTACTGGTACAAAATATTTGTGTTTCCACTGTGTAGTTCATTCTCTATTCTGTCCCTCATGGAGACTAATGTGACACCTTTACTTCAAGTGTCCTGGCCTTGTGTGGGGAGTTTTCCTTTACATCTGCAGCTCACACGGAGTCTGATTCCTTTCTCAGAGAGTTCGAACTCAGTCTTTAGGTAATTGAGATTCTAACTCTCCAAGATTAGCTGTGATATCTGCTTTTATGGAGGTATCTTAGTTAATTTTCTCTTGTTGCTGAGACAAAATACCTGGCACACAAAGTTAAATGAGAAAAGGTTTATTTAGCTCACAGGTTGTGGAGGTTTCAGTCCATAATCAGCTGGCTCCAAAGCAGGGAGGCACATGGCACAGGGGCAACAGTTCATGGGTGGGGAACACAACGAGAGCAGCAATGCAGAGAGTCGTTTCTTTCTGTCCCTTACGCTGCATGCAGGGTGCCCCTCTGGGGCGGTCACACCCTTCATCCTAGCCAGAACTCTGCTGATCTAATCAGTGGACTGATTTACTAATCACACACCCTTAACTGCAGCACCATACTCTAGATTTAGCCACTTCTGAAAAAGCCTTAGAACCACATGATGCTTTAGGGGGTTTATCTAGACACAAACCGTAACAGGGTGGAACCTGATTTTTATCTTTTTCTTTGTTTTCCATCCCTGGAGACTGTAGTTTCTTGTCAGCCAAGGTATACATTCAAAGGATGTTTGTTACATGTTGGATTTTAGGTGTTTCTAGGGAGGATTGACAGGTAATCTAGTTGGTTTATTGTTGAATTGTCTTAAAATAGTATGATTTCCTATTCTTTGTTGAGGAAGTTCTCTCACTTTATTTGTGAGAATAAATAAAGATTGTCTAGTGCAGCCTTGAATCAGGCTTTCCCCACTAAAACTGTTTATGTGCAGCTACGAGAGTAGTGCACTGGGCCAGGGGCAAGCGGCGTAAAGTACTCCAGTGGGAAATGGTCGGGGGGGGGGGGAAGAAAACAAAATGGGTGTTAAACTTCTTACTAAGCCATGAATTGTCCTTTATGTTTTGTTTTCCAGGCTCTAGGAAAATATCCTCATTGTTCTTTGAAAAGATTGGTGGATGATAGTTTATAAAAGCAGTTCTAGTATATGACAGTATATAGCTGGGATTTTGATTAGGATTGTGTTGTCTGTCAGTCAATTTGGGGAGTATATCCATCTCAGCATTTTTAAGTTTTCTTGTTTGTGAACATGTGATATTTTTCCATTTATTTACATTAGTTTAATTTCTTTCGACAGTGTTTTATAGTTTTGAAGTTACTTTTTGGGGGGGCATACTGGGAATCAAACTCAGGACCTTATGCTTGTCAGGCAGGTGCTGAGCTGTGGTACTGAGCTATATCCCCAGCCCGTGGTTACTTTGTTTTATTTATTCCTAAGTACATTTTGTTCTTTTTTGGATGCTATTATAAGCAGTTATTTTCTTAATTTCCATTTTCATTAATTGCAAATGTAAAGAAAGTTGTTTTCTGTATAGTGAGTTTATATCCAGCTACCTTGTTGAACTTCTTTGCTCTAATAATTTTTAGTAGATTCTATAGGATTTTCTATAAAGATCTTGTCTTGTATGAAAAAAGACAGTTTTATTTATTTATGTATATATTTATTTGCTTATTTTTAAAAGTAGAAAAATGAAAACGTTAAAGCCATCTATAAAGTAGCACAAGGATAGTACAAGCAATACTGAATTATAGACAAGGTGACGGGACTAACAGTGGTTGTTGTGTTACATATTGATAACTTCAAAGTGGTTACTCAGAAAAAAGGATAATTTTACTTATTTCTTTTTTTTTTTGCGGTACTGGGGATCGAACTCAGGACCCTGCGCTTGCTAGGCAAGCGCTTATTCCACTGAGCTATATCCCCAGCCCCCTCTTATTTCTATTTAGATGATTTTTAGTTACGTTCTTGCCTAAATTTTCTGGCTTTAACTTTCAGAACTTTCTGTGAAGAATCAAAGTGGTTTGAGCAAAGATACTTGTCTTATTCCTCGTCTTAGGGGTTGAGCATTTACTATTTCATTATATTTGATTTATACACTAGGATTTTCATTAAAGGTTGAGGAAATTTCCTTCTATTCCTATCATATTGAGGGTTTTTTATCATGAACCAGTGGTAGAGTTTTTCAAGTAATATGGTTTTTTTTGCTGCTGAGATCATGTGTTTTTTGTCCTTTATTTTTTTGATAAACTGTATTGCATTAATTGATTTTTGGATATTAAATCAGTCTTGCCAGTATTTGGCTCTATACATGTTTCTGGATTTAGTTTGCTAGTATTTTGTTGAAAGTTGTGTCTTTTTTTGTGCTAGGGTTTAACTTCAGGGCCTTTGCAGTGAGCTATACCATTGTCCCTTAAAAATTGAAAAAAAAATTCTTTTCTGAGATACAGTCTTACTAAGTCATTGTGTTGCCCAGGTGAGGGTTGAATTTGTGATCCTCCTGCCTCAGTCTCCCAGAGTGCTGGGGCTGTGGGCACGTGCCACCACACCTCACTTTTGTGTCTGTATCTGTGGGAGATACTGGTCTGTAGATTTCAGTCCTCGTGGTATCATTGTTTGATTTTGGTATCAGGGTGATCCTGACCTCATGAATTGGAAAGTTTTCTCTGCTTTTCTGTTTAGGGAAGCATTCTTGAAGTGCTGCTTTCCTTTTAGAAGTTGGGTAGAATTCACCAGTGAAGCCATCTAGATCTGGGTTTCTCTGTGCATAATTTTCTTTTTGATAATACTGTTCTCTGGTTATAGATCTCAAAGTTTTCATTCCTTTGTAGTCATTGTTTGTAGTTTGCTTCTAAGAGTTTATCTGCTGCTTCTAATTTATATAGTTGACTGATATAATGGTCCTTACAGTATTTCCTTGTCATTTTTATCCCCATAATGTAAGTAGTAACGTCTCCTCTTTGGTTACTGATTTTAGACAGTTGAGTCTTTTTTGTGTTTGTTTTTCCTGGTCACTGTCTTGTCTTTTTAGGCTTCTATGATGTAATACCACGGACTGGGTGGCTTATAACCAAGAGAAATTTATTTCTTACAGTTCTGGTAGCTGGAAAGTTAAGATCAGGGGGCACCATTGGATTTGGTCTCTGCTGAGAGTGCCCTTCCTTGTTTATAGGTGAAGACTTCTGGCTGTGTCCTCATGTGGTGGAAGGGGAGAAGAACTGTTTTAGTTACTTTTCTCATTTCTGAGACAAAATACTCAACACCCAAAGTTAAAGGAGAAAAGATTTATTTAGCTCACGGTTTGTAGAGGCTTCGGTTCACAGTTGCCTGGCTGCAGAGCAGAGTCGCATGGCAGAGGGGCGCTGTAGGGGCATTATAGTTCATGGCAGGTGGAAGGCAGGAGGGCAGCAAAGCGGAGAAGGAGAAGGCAGGGAGCTCTGGCAGCAGCCTGTTTTCTGTCCCTTATATTCTATCCCGGCTGCAAGCCCTAGGGCGTGTAGCACTCACACCCAGGGCGGGTCTTCCCATTCTCCACAGCCAGAACCATGCCAGACAGTCAGTGGACTAATTTAGTAATCATAAACCATTGGTCCTAACGTCACAAACTCCAGATCCGGTCACCTCTGAAAAGCTGCACCTATGATTGTGTGAGGCTTTGTGGGAACATCTAGACGCGAGCCATAACAGGACCTCTCTGGCTTCTTTTATAAGGTCACTGATGTCATTCATGAGAGCTCCTTTACTACTTTCAATAACATTATAGAAGTGATACACTTAAATTTAAGAGCTGTAAAATAGTGGACAACAAAGGCAAAATTAATGTATTGTTGAGTTTAAAGTTGTACAGTGAAGTGAATAATTATTTAAAAACAATAAGAAGAATCTCTTTGGTGGGTGGTTAAAAATAATAAAGAAATCTGGGCTGGGGATGTAGCTCAGTGGTAGAGCACTTGTCTAGTAAGCATGATTCCCAGGACTACAAAAGAAACAAAAACCAAAAAACAAACCTATGAAAACAAATTAAAAAACGTTAGCTTTCATATATATCTATCTTAATAAGGTAGAAAATACAAACAAACCTAATGTGGTGGCTTACACCCATATTCTCAGCATTTTGGGAGGCTGAGGCAGGAGGATGAATTGCAAATTAGAGTCCAGTCTAGGCAATTAATTTAGTGAGGCTTTGTCTCAAAATAGAAAATATAAAAGTGGGCTGGGACTGTAGCTCAGTATATGGCTCTGGGTTCAGTTCCTAGTTCTGCTTTCCTGTGCACACACACAAAGATACATACATACATACTTCATGGAAGCAACGAAAATGATAACAGTGTGCTATGAATTTTTTTTTGAGACAGGCTCTTGTTCTGTAGTTCAGGCTTGCCTTAAATTCACTGTGCAGCCCAGGCTTTCCTTGAACTTGTGGTAATTCTCCTGCCTCAGCTTCCCAAGTGCTATGATTACAGGTGTATGCCATCAGGCCAGGCTGTGATGTGAAATTTTTTTTAGGATTTATGAAAGGACTTCTGTTTTATATAGGGAAACAGTATTTTAGATGTTAGTTATTCCTATTCCTAAATTAATTGTATATTTTCCTACCAAATCTTCCACCTTTTTTTTTTTTTGTATCAGGAATCGAACTTAGGACCGTGTGCTTACCAGGCAGGTGCTTGTGCCACTGAGCTATATCTCTGGCCCTCAGATCTTAAATTTACAAGAGCATATATCCAAGAATTGTCTAGAAAACTCTGAGGAAAATTTTGATGGGGAGTAGACTAACATATCAAAATACATTAAGCAGAGAGAAATTAGGACTCAAAAGTTTTAGGCAGAGGGCTAATTTGGGATGATTTCTTGGCTTGCTGAAGAGGATCTTACGTTGACTTATGTCTTAGTACTTTTTTGTTGCTAAGACAAAATGCCTGACACCCATAAGTGAAAGGAGGAAAGGTTTATTTTGGTTCACACTTTGTAGAGGTTTCATCCATAATTGCCTGGGTGCAAGGTGGAGGGGCATTTTAGGCAGATTGCGGCAGCAGCGAGCAGCCATCCTTTCCTTCCCTTTTGTCTCATACAGGCCACTAGCCTTTTGGGTGGTGCTGCTCAGAACTATGCTAATTCCAATGAGTGGACTGATTTAATACCATACACCCTTCATCCCAATATCAGATGCCCTAAAATTTAGAAGGCAGATGAAGGGTATTCTAGAGTTGCCTACCTCTAATTTTTTGTGATATTTACTTTGCTTTAGAGAAGATAAATATGAGGAGTGAAAGATGTCTAATGGCTTTAGTGACCTAGGAGTTTCTAAATGGCAGGGGAATCTTAATTCGTTTGGTAAATTGTGGGAACAAAGAGTGGGAATTTAGAGATTGCTGTACCTGTGCTCCTCAAAATGCACATTAATTCATTCACTCATATATGTTTTAAGTAATAACTAGAATATTTCTCCACAAAAAATTAAACTATTACTTGGAGCAAACTGGTAAGGTTTTTGACTTTTAAAGAAAAAGTGAAACTTAATTAGGTTAAATGAAGAGGCTGGGAAATCTTCATTTCAAATGAGGAGAAACTATGCTCCTAAGCTGAATTTACCAATATTTCTTTTTGCTTTGTCTGCATATGGTTGTGTTGAATTTAAATGAGAAATATCTTATATTTACCCTGTTGAAACAAGAACCTAAAATCAGGAAAGCATTCACTGTGATTCACATCTTCCCCGGGCAGCCTGCTGTTTAAAGTATGATTCCTGGTGTGTACTGGAGTCTCAGCCTTAGGATTCCGTAATGAGATTGAGTGGGGTTTCCTGTGAGCACTCTGGGATGATTGGCAGTGAGGTGAGGGCAATCATCACTTTTCATGCCTACCCGTGGTAGTATTTCCCTGCTGTCTGGGGAGGGGCTGAGAACAAATAGGACTTTGTGATGTCTAAGTAATTAGTGTATGTTGGTTCCAGCTGAACAAACTGGAGGGTAATGATCAGGTAAATGGAGATGGAATAAATTAATATGGGCTAAGGTATAAGAGGCCTCAGGGAAAACGTAACCAAAATTTTATGGGGTTATCAGAATATCCTTACATCTTTTCATATTTGTATGTCTTTGATAGGTACATATTCAGCTATTTGTATCAATATTGGTGGATCTTCAGTTTTATTCTAGATGTACACAGTAATTAAAACAATTTAAATGTAAAATCCTCAAACTATTTTTTCTCTTTTATGTAATTTTAGGATATTCTTCAGTTGTTTTTGGTTGATAAGGAGTTAGAGTTTTCTCAATTTTTAAAAATTTCACAAAATTTGTTAATGGACTTGTGTATAGCTGATGTTAGAACTAATTCTCAAGTAGAAACAAATGAGTAAGGTCAGGCTTGTAAAACTTTTTTAGTAATATTATCTGAGAAATGTAAGATTGCCTTTTATTGTTATATATGTGTATATGTATTTGTAGTTGAGGTGGTATATTGGAGTAACTTCTTTTTTTTTTTCCTCTGTAGTACTGGGGATTGAACCCAGGCCCTTTGCACCAAGCTACATCCTCAACCCTTTTTTGAGACAAGGTTGCATGAACCTGTCCAGAGTAGAAGGACTGGACTTTATTAGTTAGGTAAAAATTACATTTGGATAGGAAACAGAAAAAGATTTATATCTCTGTCTTCATATATGAGTTGTTGTGTTTGTTTATATAATCATGTGCCTTGATATTTAATAAAACCACCACCCCTTTTCCTCTCCCTGCTTCTCTCCCTTACCGTATCAACTTGTAACACTCCTGCCTTAGTTCCCCAGATTACTACTATTACAGGAGTGCACCACAAGGCCTGGATTAGGAAAATTAAATCACCTTCCTAGTAAAGGATATATTAACATTATAGCTGCCAAAGTCTGCGTTTCCCCTGGTTTAATTAGGTCAGAAATGTTCCCAGATGTTTAGATTGCAATAGAAAATCTATAGAGTTCTTTAGCAAAAAATTTTTTGTATAATTGTTATCTTTCAACATATAGTTGAAACCGTAATGAAACCATAATAGCAAAACCATAATGTCCCATGGCAAAGCTTCAGAATACTGACTATATTACTGCATTTAATGGTAAAGAAGAAATTGGTTTCATTAGTGTGGTTTTGGATCTTAAAGTTCTGATAATTAGGTAATCAAAGGGTTTCTAAATGGTGTACTTCTTTAAAACTTGCAATTGCTCACTTTTCTCATAAAATTTAGCCTTCAGTAACCCTTTTAGATTACAAATACACTGTTTCTACCTATGCAAATTTAAAACAGGGTGAAGACCTAATCAGAAGAAGAAAGCATTTAAGATGTCTAGACACTTTCTTTTGCTATTACTGTCTTTGGAAAACCTTCTTTTGCAGAAACATTATACCCTATCAGTTTTAAATGTTTTGATTATCTTTGACTTGGCTCAATTACTTTTCTGCATTTTTGGGTGAAATGGAATAGGATAAGATTCCTGGTAGGAATTTGTTCACATTAATATGGCTCATCAGGGACATTATATTTAATTGGAGATCCTGCAGAATAGTAGCAGGAGGCTGAAGAGAATTATTTAGCATTAGCGATGGCTCGTCTGGGAGTTGTGCACTAATCAAGATGCTGGAGTGTTAGTGGTGGGGTGATGGGAATTATGACGATTATGACATGTAAGCATGTCTGCATGTGAACTGGACAGGCAATGAGTTAATCAAGAAGTATATTAAATGGCTCCCATGCTGATTCATTATTATCTACCAGAGTGCCTGTCAGGTTGTGTATTTAAAAAATACAATTATTGCTGAAGCCAATATCTGTGTGAGCTGAATTCAGCCATCTTCTTTGCTTCTCAATAAAATAACCTCAAATTGCCTTATACATATACAAATTTTGTAGAAAATTTTGTCCATTGTGTTCACTATGTGATTTGTGTTTTAAAGTACACTGTCTTTTATTGAATCCTGTTAGAGTAACCCTCTTTTCAGACTCATTTAAAAATTAGCACTTTCTTGTATTTATTGTAAATACTTCCTTGGTTATTTTCTGCTACATGAAGGATTTGGGTTCAGAAATAAAATTTGTGTATTTTTGTTTTTCAAATTGAAAAATGTAGCATTTCAGAGAGAAATTAATATTTAGCACATGAAACTGCAGATAGAACGTTACGCTTTCTCACCATCAAAATGCTCTAAAATCGGGTGGGGTGGAAGTTTCCTTTGTGGTAGTGGGTGATCTCTTTGTGCTAGGTACACCCATTTTGTGCCCAGCATGGTTAGAGCCATCTGTTATGAAACTATCAGTTAGAAATGCTAGAAATGTACATATTTTGGGGAAATGGAACTAATAAATTGAATTCCTTTTAGAAAATAAATTGAAATGCAGCATAAATCCATCAGCAAATGATTATATCTGTAGACAAATTTATGGAGTTACTACAGAGATGAACACAGTTTTTTTATTGTAAACACTGCCAAATTTAATAAAACTTTCTTTGTTTTTTTTTTTTGTTTGTTTTTTGGCGGTACTGGGGATTGAACTCAGGACCCTGCGCTTGCTAGGCAGGCGCTTATTCCACTGAGTTATATCCCCAGCTCCTTAATAAAACTTTCTACCGAACTGTGACCTTCATGTATTAAGTTAATTAAAGCAGTGTTATAGGTAATACTCAAAGTTAACTTGTGGTGGTTGTTACTGAAATCCATTATCTGTGAAGTCAGTATTAGTGGTCAAGAGCAGCAGAAGTAAAACTTGCAACCAAGACTCCTTGGGAGCTGTGAGCTCAGCAGGTTAAACTATCAAAACCCAGCAAAGCTTCTTAAAATACTGATAGTGTAAGTCCCCTGGAGTTACAGGTAGCCAATCATTCCAGTCAGGAAGGACTGGGACTTTATTAGTCAGGCAAAAATTACATTTGGATAGGAAACAGAAAAAGATTTATATCTCTGTCTTTATATATGAGTTGTTGTATTTGTTTATATATTCATGTACCTTGATACTTAATAAAACCACCACCCCTTCTCCTCTGCCTGCTTCTCTCCCTTACCTCCCTCCCAGTTGAATCCAGGGTTTTCAGGTAAACACTGTCACTAAGCTACACCCCCAGGGGTAAATTCTTTTAATATGTAGAAAGTGATTTGTGAAAATTCTCCTTTATGAAATAGACAAGGTTATCCCAAGACCTGAATGCTTTTTGTTAGTAAGAACTTTTAATAAGTCTTTTATCTTGAAGTACATTTATTTCAGCTCTTAAAAAAAATTTAAACTTCACGAATTTTCAAGTCATCCTTGCAGAAGGGCCATACTCATCTTCTCTATATCATTCCGGTTTGTAATCAACCACTCTGTCTGTCTGTCTGTCTATGGTGCTGTGGATTGAACCCAAGACTTAGAAAGTGCTCGGCAAGTGTTCTACCACTGAGATCCATCCCCATCCCTGTATGAGTCCAGCTTTATTAATTAAATTTTAACTTAAGAGTAAAACAAAGAGGCGTGGTGCCACATGCCTATAATCCTAACAGTCTGGGAAGCTGAGGTAGGAGGATCACAAGTTCAAGCAGAGCCTGGACAATTTAACAATACTCTGTGTCAAACAAATAAAGGAAAAGAGTGAAATGTGAATATATTTTTGTTTATTTAAAAATTTATGGTGAACTTAAATGATAGGGTTTTTTTACTGTTTTCTTTTTTGGTATCAGGAATTCAATTCAGGGCCTTGCACTTTCCAGGCAGGTGCTGCGCCACTGAGCTACATCCCTGGCCCTAAATGACAGTTTTAAAGGGACTTACATATTTCAATGTTGTTAGTAGCTGGTTATATAAAAAATTACATAACCATGCATTTAGTTTTCTCTAAAGAGTCTATTTTAAAAGGATTGAAGGTACTATCTTATTGAAAAAGTTCATATTTGGTGAAATGTTTGAAAATACAGCTTAAATTTATTCTGATGTTCCTGTATTTATAAGACTATAACTCAGCTCATGCCCTTTATAGCCTCTTCAGTACTTCTTAGTGGGGGGAGAGGATATCATTCTAAATAATATTTATCATTTATTGAGTGACCACATTAATATCACTTACTGAGTGTGAGTGTGCACAGGAAAGCACATACTTATGTAAGGGGACTTCTGTCAGAGTGTTAAATTGAGAAATTGGGGGTTTCAGATATAAAATGGGTTGTCAAAGATTTATCTAGTAAACGGTGGAGCTACTTTTGAATTATGTGTAGTTCTTGAGCTGTACTCTGCATTGCAGTATATTGCTTTCTGTACTAAAAACAGGGAGAGGCCCCTTTTTCTTCCCAAAGAAAATGAAATTTACTACTGTGAGGCTGAGTTTTTGTTAGTGCTTCTTGTAGGCCGTGTGCTGTGGTGGATACTGGAAGTAGAAGTGTGACTGGGAATGATACGATTTCGTCTCACATACACTCATAGTCCAGTGGTAGAGGCAGATAAAGAATAAGCAAAACCTAATTATAAATTGTGCTAAGTGTTATAGGGAAATAAATTGTTAAAAGAGAATTATGAGGTCTCTTTGTTAGTAAGGTGGTCAACCAGATTCTCTCTGAGGGCCTAAAATGTTAGCTGATGTCTATGGCCATACCACCCTGAGCGCGCCTGATCGTGTATAAAGTGTTAGCTGAGGCTGATGGACAATAGCCAGCAGCTAGGCAGACAGGACAGCATGTGCAAAGACCCTGAGTCAGTTTGATTTGTTTTTATCCTCCATACTCCACTGGAACAGTTCATATTAAGGTTACTGCTAGCTTTCTTACACTGAGTCCAATGGTCATTTTTGTCTTTTTCTATTTGATCAGTAGTATTTGATCACCGATCTTCAAAAACTGTCTTCCTTTTCTCATTGCTGAGACAAAATACCTGATACCCAAAGTTAAAGGAGAAAGGGTTTATTGTAGCTCACAGTTTGTAGAGATTTAATTTTATAGTTGGTTGGCTCCAAGGCAGGTTGGCATCACGGAGCAGGCAGGCAGAAGGCAGCAAGGATGAAGTTAACAACAGCAGCCTTCTTTCTGTCTCTGATATTTTATCTACGCTACCTACTGTTAAGGCCAGTAACACTCATACCCTTAATCCTAGCACCGCACCATGAATCAATCCCAGCATCACATCCTTGATCCCAGCATCACACACCCTAGATCCAGCCACCTCTGAAAAGCCCCACCTATGAGCACATGAGGCTTTGGGCAGACCTTTAGACATAAGCAATAATACTGTCACTCTCTGGCTTCAGTGACATCTTAATCATATGATTTCTACTTCTGTGACTCTCCTCTATGTAGCAGTGATTCAAGGCTTCATCGTTAAGCTCTTTCCTTCCCTCTCTTCCTTCTCCTGGAAAGATCTTGTTCTTTTTGACTTATGTTTTTGTGGTCTTAATCAATTTTAGACTCTAATTTTGTTCCCTCCATCTTTGTCATCTCAGCCAAACCAAAAGCAAACAAGCAAAACAAAACAAACAAAAAACCCACACAAATCAAACCAAATCATCACCCAAACCAAATAAAACTATCTCAAACTCATCATGACCCAAACTGAACTTTCATCCTTTCAGGCTCCTTTGTGTCTGTGTCCTATTGAGGAAGCAAAAAATGTAGGAATTTATCTTTATCACTGCTCTTTCTTTTATTCGGTTTCTCCTTTCTAATTCATAAACAAGTACTTATCCTTACGTGATTTTGGAATTTAGTCTCTTTGTTTAGTCATTGCTTCCATAGTGAGGTCTTTTATTAAACTACATTCACTAGGGAATCTTTTCTATTAGATTCTTGTCTGAGGAATGAAGGTATGGTGGCTGAATCAAAGCCTCCCAAGTATGTCTGGGTCCTGATCTCAGAGACCTGTGATTCTTACACTAGCAGTGGTGAACCTTTTAGAGCTTTCGGTGATAACACCCAGCTGTGGCTGTGGTGTGCCATAGGCTCACCCCCACTGCCTTATACTATAGCACAGGGACTTTGCACATGTGATGAAGGAGCTTGAGGTGAGGAAACTGTCTTGGATTATCGCAAGGCCCCTCTGAGGAGGCAGGAGGTGAGAGTAGGGGGAAGGGTGAAGACGGAGACAGAGGGCTGGAGTGATGTGAGGAAGGAGGCATGAGCGGCCGGTACAGGGCCTCCAGAAGCTGGAAAAGCAGGGAAGTGGGTTCTCTCCTGTTGCCTCCAGGGGAAAGCGGCCTTGATGTGGTGCTGTAATACTCATTTCTGACTTCTCCTGTTTAGAACTGTTAAGTTTGTGTTGTTTTAATCCACCTAGTTTGTGATAATTTGTTACAGCAGTCGTAGGGAATAAATACAGAAGCCATGGTTAGACATCAGAAAAATCTATCCAAGTTTCAACCATACAAACACATTAACAGAGAAAATCTATATGACTGTCAGTATATGTGTAAAAATCTCAATATAGAATCCCATGAAGAAAAACTAATTTGCTTGAAAATCCTTGTCAGATTGTTTAATGAAACCAGTCTCATCTGAATTTTATCTGCTCTAAACTATTGTTTAAGGTACTGAAATTTTGGTGGTTTTCATAGCATTAGATTTTTAAATATGTTTTGGATTTTTCTTCTGTAGGCTCTTTTTTTAAATTGAGAGTTTAAAATGTTTATTCCTCTCCGTTTGTGCTTCCCTTCATCCTGCACCATTTCTTTGCCTCTTGCTTCCTGTCCTTCCCCTTCCTTTCTTTTTCCTGATTTCTATCCCATCCCTGTCACCCCCCACCCCAAACCAAGTCAAACAAATAAAAAAATCCCACTTGATTCTTCCTGATTAGCAGTTTTATGGCTACCTCTACTTGATGTTTGCATAGTTAATCCCTATCCATGTTTTAGGGTCATGATGTAGACACGTAGTAGATCAGTTCCAGAAGCTGGTTCAGATTTTGACCCTGACACCGTAGGAACTGCAGCCAGATAGTGTTTGCTGGCGGCTTCTTCAGGATTGGGGCAGCTCTAGCTAAGCCGGATTTTAACTAGTGACCTGACCTGTTTACCAGTCTCCTACAGAACATTCTTAATGATCTGTTCTTTGCATCTCACACTTCTTCTGGGAGAATGAGCATATACTTAATGTTGCTCATGGTTAAGTATTTTCCAGCTGTTTTGAGTTCATAAAATGTTTACCACTTATTTCTGCTTGCCAATCTTTTTGGTTTTCTTCTGTAGATTTTATTGTGACTGCTTACATTTGAACCTTAAAGAGCTTTTGAAGTATGAACTCACTCTGCCATCCTTTTTTTGAGGGTAAATTTAAATTAAGTTTACAAAGACCACAGAAAAAAGCCAGCTCCCAAATTATGTTTGCTCAATTTCATGCATCAGTTTTTTCTAAGTGACGTACTTGGTGTCTGGTTTGTTTGTTATATGATTAGTTCCAAGGTAGCTTGGGACCTAATTTAAACACCAGCACCACTGAGCATGTTGAGGCATTGTTTTCTGCTATCAGCAGTTATCCACCTGGTTTAGGGCAGCCTCCTCCAGGTTGGAGTAGCAAAGGGAGAAGTCTTAGGAAGATACAAGGCTGTATGCGGAATGGCTAGGGTGGACATATGTTTGATTTGTTCGTTTGAAGTAGTGCCTGTACTACTCTGGCCTGTTTCAGTTGTTCATTTATTTCCTCAGCGAACTGTAGAGTACTCTCTGGGTGCTAAGGAGGTGTAGTGTACCCAGTGGCTAGTTTGTGTATTTTCTAAGGGTGTAAAGCTGCGTATAAATAGTATTTGAAAAAGTCTTACTTGTAAACAGCTCAATATTTAGTTGCTTCCAAGTCTTCCTGTGAATCATAGATTAGTTTCCAAGTCTGTACTATATTCCCCAAATGGATATTAGATATTTTAGTAAAGAGGCCTCTATAATTAAATCTAGCAAAGTATCTTCAGTGAACTATTCTAATTAAGCGTTATGGATCCCGAGGCAGCACTGAGGCCGGTCAGCTGGGATGCTCTTCGTACGCTAGTGGAGTTCAGTATCTGAACTACACAAGCCTATTTGAGGTTTTATGTGAAGACGGCCCCTCCTCCATGGTTCAGGTTGCAGGTTTTCCACTCTACAGTGGTATCAAAGTGAAATACATTCAGTAGAAACCATACCTGGAATTTTGAATTTTGACTTTTTTTCTGAGACTAATGATTTGTAGTACAATCTTTTTTTTTTTTTTGTATTACAATCTTTTGCAGTGCTGAACAGTTGAAGGAGCCGCAGTGTCCTGTCAGCCCGTAGTCACAGAGGGAATAACTGGCATTCTACAGTGTATCGTATTGCTAAGCTTGATGTTTAGTTGGTTATATGCAATAGTCTGGATCTTAAATGTCCTCTAAAAGCCTATATTTTCAAGCTTTGCCCTTAACTTGGTACTGTTAGGAGGTGGTGGAAATTTTAAAAGCTGAGGCTGAGTGGGTAGTGTTCCCGTCACTGGGAATGTGTCCTTGAAGGGGATAGTGTGACTCTATCTGCTTTTCTTTCTCCCTCTTCCTCATTCGGTTGCAATTATGAAGAGAACAGTCTGCTCCGCTGCAGGCGTCCCACCACAATGTACTGTGCTGCCACGGCCAGGGCAAAGGGCCAGTTGGTCATGGACTGAAACCGCAAAAATGTTTTCTGATTGTCACGTGGTGAGCATCTTCCCTCTGCTCTGCCCTTACACCATGAAGTTCCTGCCTTGGAGGCTGCCATGCTCTTGCTGATGCTCTTGGAATATTTCTGTGAACTCATTAAGAGTGTCTGTGTGTAAGACAGTCATGATTGTTGACATGGCGTGCATCAGACAATCATGCATGTTGTCCGTGAGCAGGGACAGTTCAGCTTCTTTTACAATCTGTAGGTGTTTCATTGCTTTTTCTTTATTGCTGTGGCTAGGGATTCCAGTGTGGTGTAGAATAGAAATGGTGATAGTACATGTTCTTGTGCGATTGCCATTCTTAGTGGGAAGCATTCAGTCATTGAGAATTAAGTGCTGTATTACCTGTAGGGTTTTTATTTTTCTTTTTGTAGATGGCCATTATCAGATTGAAAAAATTTTTGTCAACTCCTTATTTGCCAAGACTTTTAAATCATGAATAGTTGTTGAATTTTGTCTTATGCTTTTTTTTTGAATCAGTTATATGATCTTATGTTTTTTCTTTGTGACTATAACGTTATTATTACGCACTGAGGAGTGAAATTTTTAATAGGCAACCACTTGTGGATTCTGAGAATAACCCCTACTTGTTTGTATAGAATAGAAATGCCAACACTCAGGTTACCTTTGAATTTGCTATGTAGCCCAGGCTGGCTGTGAATTTGTAGTGATCTTCCCACCCTAGTCTCCCAAGTGCTGGGATTATAGGAATGCCCAGCTAGTGGTGTTTCTTGAAAGTCACTCAAAAACAAATGAGAAGAAGAATTGGATGTAGTGATTCTTATGTGTTATGCTATATAACTTGTATTATAGGTAACATTTGGTTAGGTTACAGAGATAAAAGAGGTTTTCATTGTTGATTGTATTACTTCATAAGCATACTTCACTGACTTCCTGGTTAAAGTCTAAAAACTCTTTATGAAATCAAAATTATTTTTGGAGCTCTTTTAAAGTACTCAACAAGTCCTCAATTATAGATGAATATTCTCTTTTGGGGAGATGGAGAAAAGGAAGAATATTTTTGAAGAGAAAATAAAAACACTGAGAGGTACTTTTGATGACTTCAGGTTTATCTCCCTTTAACTGTGTTCATTGATTGCCTTCAAACTCAGAGAGCTAGCTGTAGACTGCCAGAAACTTTCAGGAGACAGGGAGCATTTGGGCAGTTGATTTAGACTGGTCTTTTGATACTGTCTGAAACTTCCAAGCCATAGAAACTAACAAGCCATAGACTGAAAATCCAGTGTCTTCCAGTCTTTTGGGCACCCAGTGGTAATATTGGGTAATGACAGGCAGTGGAATCAGGTTAGAAAAGCAAGTTTTGGAGTTACTAGGAATGCCATGGGATCAGGTAAAATATGAGGATGGTAGTTAGCATTAAGATACATCAATATAGGAATGATAACATTAGCCATGGTTAGGTTCCTTTTGTGGCTGTAATAACTTAGACATGATCTGATCATTTTCACATACCCATTTTCATGCCATAGTAGTCTATCACTAAGGATTTATTGATGTTTTTCATGATAGTCTTAAATTTTTAAAATTTCTTTATAGAAAATTATGTTATTGTTCACAACTCTTGGTTTGTAAGTGAAAATAAAAGTCTACATGATGCCTATCCTAATTTAAGAAGTACATAATTTTAAAAGGTCCTGACTTCTAATTTAAGCTAAGCCAGAATTTTAATGGAAAATGGGAAAGAGTTTTCTTGGGTTCCTGAAAACTACTATCCTAGAAAGAATGAGGAATTTGTGAAAGAGACAGCTGGTGGGATCATTCTCTGGGAAACTCTAAATCTGATTCACAGATTCATTACTTGGAAAATAATAGGCTTATACAAGTAATTTTTCTCTAAAGAACAAAAATTGATGTGATTTTGTATCTGCTTGAGGAGGAACTTCAAAATCTGCTTTCAAATTTCAGTTTTTTGAGAATGTAAGTATGCATGAAGACTGCTATACTTATTATTAATGCTTGAAATACACTTTTCTTTATGAAATGGCAAGTCCTATCAATTAATTTATCTCAGTTTAAACCACTACTATTAAAATGTATAAAAAGGGATTTATATTTTTCAGGATGTTGAGATTTTTGAAACATGATTACATCTAGTCATCTTAGGTGATGTTATTCTTTAGAACAGTTATTTGTGCTTCTTCCATATAGTTTATTTTGTACAGGCCAAAGAAAACACTTCACACATTGGTATAAAATGATAACAAAATTGAAACTGTTTCAATTTTTTTTTTTTGAGACAAGTCTCACTATGTAGTCCAGGTTGTGAAAAATTTTGTAAACTAACCTCTTCAAGTTGCTTCGTAAGTGTCTCCTTGAGAACTAAAGTGGCTGAGGATTGTGGTTTTCTCTTTGAGTGACCTTGCCCAAGATAGTTGTGTCTTCTGATCTTGCTTCGACTGTGGCTTGTGGAGATCTGAGTACACCTTCCCTCAAGTAATAATACTCGTTTCTGAGCAATGGAAGTAAAGAACCAAGTCTTCTGCAGAGGCAGTTCGTATTTTGATCTTCTTTGTAAAGTTCTTATCAGCTTTTTATATATAATTTGTTTGAATGTTTATTATAACAATATTAAAGATTTCATATGTTAGACTGGGCTAGTTCTTGGTTGGTTTATAAAGAGCTTGTGATAGTGTAGGAAAAATGTCTATTGTAAGAGTTTAAAAAAAACTGAAAAATTGTTTACAGTGCTGTTATAAAAGTGTAAAAACTGGAATTAAAAGCTCAAATACTATTGGGATTCCATCTTTTTTTTTACTTGTTGATGCTGTTCATTATAGAAATGTTGGAATTACAAACACATTCATATATGTTCGTGTGTCTTTAATTTCTTTCTTTCATACAACTGTCAGTTGCCACATACATTGCTAAGATTGAGAAGACTCCAATTTGTTATAGACTTTTTACTTATAAAGATAAGACTTAATGTTGCTGCTTTTTAAAACTCTCACAGTGGCTTTAGCATTTAATAATGGAAGTTACTGTCATTCGCTGTATCTATGAGTTAATGAGTTTTTAGTACATAACACCATGCCAGGGAGATTTAAAAGGAAAAGAATTTAAGGTAGAGTAGTACTGCAGTTTCTTTATCCATTAATCTGTTTTTTTTTGGAAAGCATATTAACAAACAGATACCCATTTACAAAGTAGCATAAGAACAATACAAGCAATACTGAATTACAGACAAAGTGGTAGGAAATTAACAATGGTTGTTGTATTACATACTGATATCTTCAAAGTGGTTCCTCAGGAAAACAAATAGAGGCATGCAAGATTGATCAAATAATTAATCATTAACTGTTCTTTGAGTAAAGCGATAGAAATCAGTAGTATAGCTCTGTTAGCTATCCTGTATATACATATGTACGTATTTTCCCTTCTTTCTTTTCTCTTTTTCCTCATCCAGTTGATCTTTACTTTTAAGCAGTTTCCTTTCATTTCACAATATCTATCATACCTCTTAATTTTTTTTCACTCTCTCAGATTTTTATACTAGTGGGACAATATGTTGCTTACACATGGAGGTCTGATTTATGTCACTTACGAGTATGGTCTCTAGTTGTGACCATTTACCTGTAAAAACCTCAAGTTTATCTTTCTTTATAGCTGAATAATATTCCATTATATAAAAATACCACAATTTTTTTTATCCATTCCTCTGTAGATGGATGGACATATAGGCTGCTTCCAATATTTAGCTAATATAAATTGTGCTGCCATTAAACATAGGTATGCAGGAATCACTGTAATATGATGTCTTTAATTGGTTTGGAGGATATCTAGAAGGGGAGTAGCTGTGTCAGGTAGAATTAGTTTTAGTTTTTTGAGGAAACTTTATACTGATTTCCATAGTAGTTGTACTAGTTTACATTCATACCAACAATGTAGGAGCCACCCCCTGCCAGTATTTATTCTTTGATTTCATAATGATAGGCTTTTTTTTCTGGGATAAGGTGGAATCTCATTGTTCTTTTAATTTGCATTTCTCAAATGACTAGTAATGTTGAACATTAGTCATTTGTAGAAAAAGGGATGCACTGTGAGACCATAGTGTTAACTGAAATAAATCAGAAACACAAGCTTAAATTTCACATGGTTTCTCTTATGAGAAACCCAAAGTATAAATAAAAAGCAAAATAAAGAGAGATAATAGGAAGTGGGGAGACAGATCTTTCTCAAATGGGAAGGGATTGAAGAATGAGGGGACAGAGGAGGAGATGAAAGATGTATTAGGAACGTAATCATTACATGCTGCAAACATGTTACAATAAGAAGACATTGAAGACTCTCTGTCTTCTAGAACCTTATGATCTGGTAGAGGAGAGAGTATAAATCATAGCATAGTCTGTAAAGCGGTTAAAATGAGGATGCTGGATAGAATGTGGGTTAAATGCCAAAATTTGTGCTACATTCTAATGAAGTTCAGATTAAAGGAGATTAATCCAAGTCTGAGATACTTGGGAAAGTCCCACTGGTGAAAGTTTATCTTTGGTAATAGAAAACATTGAGGCAAGTACAATAAATGGAAGTGAAGACTTCACCCTTATCTATAATGAGTTCTTTTAAGGGAGTTACTAAGTATTAAATTTCTTATGGGGAAGGAAAGCACAACCATATTAATAACCACAGAACAGAAAATAACAGCATCTGAAATGGGCACCAGGCACTAGAGGAGGGGTCATTCTAGTCTGAGGGCAGAAAAGAAACTTCAGGTTGGGAATAAGCCAGGCAAGATAACTAGAAGGAGAGAGCCTTGTTGAAACATAGGACTATTTAAAAGCCCTTTTGCAAGCATGGCTGTTTTTTCTTATAATTGATATTATTGAAGAAATTATACAGTATTTGTATTTGAGTATTTTATATTGATATTGATCTGTAAATCCCTTAAGCCATTTTACCTTCAATATACAATGTAATTTTTACTTAATTTGAGAACAATTGAAAAATTTGAGTTTTCTGAAATACTATTTTAGCTTTTTTTAGGTGATGTTTAAAACAAAGTTGTTATAAAATATTAACCCAATACTAAAGTCTATAATTTAGAAATACTGAGAAGTATTTACCACCTCTGAGTGGTTTGTTTTTTTCCTGGTAGGGGAACTGGTCATAAATGTTCAGGTATGTATTTGTGCTTCAGTTTTATACATTTGTCTCATAAAATAATTATCTGATTGTGAATTCCTGAAATTGGAAAACATGTTAGGAAAAGCCAGTTCAGAAATGCACTATTTTAAAAGAATAGATTTCTTTTAGGATTAAGCAATTTACTCTTTTTAGTATCAAATGCCTATCTAGCATCTCTTTAGCAAAAATAGATTTAAAACACTGTAGAGGGAGTATTCTTAAAAATTAGGTATATATTCTGAAATTGTGAATAGATTTAGAACTTAATACACATATCAGTTCTTTTAGGAATAAATGTAAAACAGACAAGGATCAAATGTGAGAATATTTAAGTGATTCTCAAGATTTTCTGGTTCATGTGTTGTGTTATTGAACTCTTTAGTCCTAGGTTTTAATTTGTGCCTGGTGCTGACCTGATGCTGTGCAGGGACACTCATTGCATCTCTCCATTCAGTCCCTCTAATTATCCCAACTTCCCGGGGAGCTGGCTTAGAACTGGGCATGAGTGCTTGTTATTAAAAATATTGGGCTGTCCTGGCTACATGTAACAAGATAGTTTTTGATATCAGATTTATGCATAGATGGACAGAATAAGAAGCTAAAATTGTTTTCTGTGATTTTACTTAAATAGGTACTGAGTGTTATGAAAATGTTTGGTTAGACTATAGATTAGGTTTGTAATAAGTGAAATAATGGGTAATGTGTTCCTGAGCCTTTTTGTTGCATTGTTTTTAGTGCATATTCAGAAAGAAATCTGACTCTGCAAATGATATGTGAAATAATTAGATTTGCAATTTTGTGTATGTTTGTGGATGACAGTAATTCTTTTTGCTAGGAGCATCTGTTAATGCAGCGATTTGTCTCTTCAGGTTCACGTGAAAATGGCGGATGAGGCCGTCTGTGTTGGCCCGGCTCCCACCAGTAAAAGCTACCTCAACATGGATGCCATCATGGAAGCCATTAAGAAAACCAGGGCCCAAGCTGTGAGTCTGAATGAACCTGTCTGCGCAGCTGTTTCATATGTAGTGAGCAGAAAGCTAAAGTTTGTATTAAAAAAAAAAATAAGAGCGAATGATTGAAAATGCTATTGCAGTTAGTTCATATCGCATGAGTTAAATGTGGCCGAATTCGCTACTGGAAATCAAAGGCTTTGTAGCATCTGGCAGTGTTGGTAGCTGATCCTGCAGGTGGCTGCTGGATTCAGCTTTCACACCAGGGAGCAGTTTCAGTTCATTTCTAAATTTGTTAGGAAAAAAGAAATTCCAATTAGTTTTGAATATTAACCCTTTCAGTGTAATAAGAACATTAAAAACAGCAACAAAAAATCTCTGTGACAAGCAGGATTCAAAAATCCTGTTTTAATTTCATTTTAAATATTTAAAAATTATGTATACCCAGGTATAGTTCCAGAAATAAAAATCATGCACTTGGTAGTTTATTAATGTCAGTAAAATGCCCATAGCTTACATCGATAAATCAGTTATTTTATTTACTTTTAATTTGATTTAAGTGGAATCCAAGGAAAAAACTGGTTTCTGATATCAAATATAGCAGCATTCATTTTTTAAATATCAGAAGTAACTACATATAATAGTAAAAACTATGCAGAGTTATCTCTAAAATTGGGTGGAAGCAGCCAGCACTGGCAGTTAGCCTGGAGTGCTTCAATTAGTGTTCACATTTCTTTGAAAGAAATGGCTTAGCAAGATACATGTTTACATAAATCTGAATTCATAAACCTGTATTATTAGTTGTTTACAGTTCATTAGCACAGTTAATGAAAGTAAAACTCTCAACCTTTTAACTATAGCTTGTCAGAAAATAAATTTTAGTTGAATGTTTATATGAAATGAATTTGGTAGAATGAAACTTTTTCTCTGATGCAGTAGTTTAAATTATTTTCTACCATGTTCAGAAAGCTCAGTTCAACATTTAAAAATCTCTGATATGTAGCTGTTTCTAGGCTCCTTCAGAAATTTGGTAATTACTTTCCTAAAACTTTGTTCAATACTTATATTGGAGTCGCTAAATGTATGTTTGATTCATGTGGTGGGTAACTTGATTAGAACAGGATGTTAGAATTTATATAGTAGCAATGTGGCTTGTGGAGGAATATAAAGAAGTTGTGAATGGCTAAACTGGAGCGACAGAGGAAGAATAGATTTTAGAAAAAAAATTCAGAGTTTAATACAAGGTAAAACCAAACCTCTGCTTTAGTTTAGCTTGATGGAAAAGGCTCCTTGGCTAGTGCCATGCCATCAGGAATAAAATGTGTTAATTGGCTTCATAGCTTGGATTTGGAAAGTAGCAGTTCTAGGTATTTTAAAGAAGAGGAATTCAGAAGTTGCCAGTGGGTGATCTTGTAAACATCCTATTGTAACATCCATCAGCTATTGTGGTCTTGTAACATCCATCAGCTATTGTGAAATTCTCCAAACTTGGCCAAGCCTTAGAAAAAAGGGTGGGGGGTTTGTTTTGAATTATGTAAACATGCAACAGGGCAGGAAGATACATGGCTCTGATTACAGCTAGGGCAGAGGAGGAATTTCATTTTGCATCCAGAAATATGAGTCAGACCTATCAGTATATGAGAGAAGTAAGTTTATTCAAGGGTACTTGAGAAAGACCAAAACACATTAATGTACTCTACATGTTGCTTATATAGGTTTTTCAATATGTAAAAGAGCTTTTTTTCCCCCCCATTTCTAAGGTACATCCAGGTTATGGATTCCTTTCAGAAAATAAAGAATTTGCCAGGTGTTTGGTAAGTTTGTAATGAATCAGAAAATGTTGATTTATACTTTAGGAAGCAGTGCAGTGGCTTGGCTATTGTAAATGTGGGCAATGATGAATTGTAATGTTCTAATCGAGCCACTAATTCTTTGATAATTGTGAGAAGTGAAGATTTTTGTTTTATTCCGGAACTTGTCTTGATTTGAAATGTAATTATAAAAATGGAAAATTTGTAAAATGGCCATTATGTCTATTCTAGTACATAGTGGATGGTCTTTGATTTATAAACTTAAAGAAAAACAGGTTTTAAAATATAAATATGTCAGAGAAGTCGGGGACTTACAGTGATTTAATTACGCCACTAGTCTGGAATGTGAAGTCAGAAGTAAGATTCTGTTTTTTTCCCTTTTTTTGCAAATTGTAACATTTAGAATCAAATCTTACTGCCTGTTTTAGGAAAAAAATCTTTTAATGATCTGACTAGTCTAATATACCATCCTAATTAGGTAAATTAACTTGTATTTGCTATTAAAATTATTTTCCAGGTATATATATTAACTACTTTCAAGGTGATATTTAAATCTAGATCTGACTAGTCTAATATACTATCCTAATTAGGTAGATTAACTTATATTTGCTATTAAAATTATTTTCCAGGTATATTTACTACTTTCAAGGTGATATTTAAATCTTAGTATAAAATATGATTTTGATTGTGAATTTTCTGGTGATTGAATCAATCATGCCATGTATATTTTAATTTATTATTTGAATATATTATACCCTCCCTTTAGTAACTTGTATTTTGTTCTACAGATTCAAAATTATTTATAAATGTAATCATTTTCTAGATGAGCTTTCCACTTAAAAATCTGTAAATTTAATGTAGAACAATTATTAAGACCATAGAATTCTATTTTAAAATTATTTATGTTAACAAGCTTTATCAATTAGGATAAGGACAAAAGGGCTCTTTGGAATTGAGAAGTTAGTAAAGTGTCCAAGGACCCAGATTTACCAGGTTTGATGAAGTATATTCCAGTTTTTCTCGTGTATACCTTGGTCTTTTTTATCTTCTTTGGAATTCTGGCTGAAATTCAATTGTAAAAATGATTTGAATATAATACTTCTTTAAATATTTATTTATAATATACTGAATTTAAGTTTGTATGAGTGAAGTGTTGACAAACTATACCAATGGGACAAATAGAGTATAGCTTACTTTTTGTAAATAAAGTTTTATTGAAACACAGCTGGGTCCATTGATTTGTATGTTCTCTTTGGCAGCCTTTGCCCTGTAACTGTGGAGTTGAGTAATTATGATAAGCACTGTCTTGCCAACCCTAAAATACATAGGCTGTATATAGACCTTTATTAAAAAAAGTTTGGTAATTCCTGATGTAGATGAGTATCCAAGCACCAGGAAATTTATGTGACATGGGTAGTACATTCATTAATATATTTATTCAGTAAGTTAAAAAAGCTTAACCAACACCTATGCTGAAGGCATTTGAGAATATAAAAATGAATTGTATATGAGTCCTGCCCAAAGGAGGGCACAGTCAGATTGTGGAAGGTAAGGCAGCAAGTGATTGCAGCTCAGGGAAGAGAATATTGTTAGAGATCGATTCTTTACAAATGAAGAAGAGGAAAACGATTGCAGTTTGGGTGTTTACATTACAGAGCAGACTGTACGGCCACTCTCGTTGCTCTCCAGTTCTCTCTCACGTCGTCTGTGCCATTTCCCTTTTCCTGTGGTGTGTCTCTGCCAGCCTGACTTCAGAGCTGGCCCTTGCCAGACGAGGCTGGCTCCTTCCTGTCATGTGCTTTTGTTCACTCTCCTCCCTGGCAGGCGCACCTGTCCTCTCGCCTTATTCCCAACTGTCTACCTTTAAAGGGACCGCTCACATATTCTGCTGAGGGGCTTTTTCATATCCGTCTCATGAGATGTAATATTTTTCCTTTGACTTTGAGAGCACTTTTAAAAATTTGTTATTTGTATAACATTGTCCATATTATGTTCAAAATTGTTTCTGCAATTTATAAGAGCCTTAGTTTTATCAGTCCTTGTTTCCACACTGTCATCTAGCATTTGAAAGGGTTCTGTTTACAAGAGAACTTTCTTCCTGTCATAAACAAGTCTGGATTGTAACTAGAAGGCAGCAGGGCCCACTTCTTGCTCACTAGGAAGATACAGTGCAGCTTCTGACCAAGTTGCCCTCCATTTTTGTGTGCCTCAGGGCAAGATTCTTATTTGGGATATAATTTCCCTGGCATTAAATATTTTCCCATCAGAGTATAGTATTTATGATGCTCTTTTTAGACTGTCTGGTCCTGGCTGGGCACTTCCATAAAAATAACAAATGAAGTTGCCTACAGATTTCATTATGCAGCGTAGACATTGTTACTGGTAGTAACAACTGGTATGATAGTTTTTAGTCTAACCCGAGTGGATTGCCGTATTGGTGGTAAATGGGTGAGGAAGGCCCAGAAAAGTTGTAAAATCTTTGTTTTTATTATTGTTTTTTAGTTTGATACTGTGGAGTTCATTTACTATAATATTGTGTCTTACGTTTGAAATTTAATCAAATACGGATTTTTTCATTTGTGATTATATTTTATTGCCATACAAGGGTTGTGTAGGTGGTAGGAAAATACTTGTATTTTACTGATATGTCTTTATTATCTGTAACTAAAAGGTCTTTACTTTTCTGAATAATTGCTATAGATCTGCTTTAAAAATATATAGTAAGCCAGATTCCTATAAATGTAAAAATGTAACTAAATATAACTAAAATAAATGTAAAAATATAACTAAACTCCATTAAGGTGAATAAAATATATTGAATTTGTAGAAAATAGGACTGTATTACATCTGATCCCCATTGTACGTGATTTTTTTGTATGTGATTTTTAAGAATCATGTCTTCTGTTACTGTGTAAATAATTTATGGAAAAAGCAAAGCTGCAAATAACTGTCATGAAGAATAACAGTTTTTAATGTGTTGAGCAAACATTGTATTTGCAAACTGTTTTTCATTCTGTATTTCTCCTTTAGGGTTCTGTTATTCTGAACAGCAAAAGACCAGCAATGGGAGGATGTAAGGATTGTTAGGACTAAGAAAAGAAATTCTTTTCAGTGTTTACAAAAAAGCTTTGAAAAGTAAAACTGCTATCCTCTGGTAAGAAGGGATATTGGTTTAGAGAGATTTCATCGTCTTCCTGCTTCTCTTATAGAGCTTTTCAAAAAAAGTCTTGTATTATTTAAGCCCAACACAGCATTATGTTACAGTACTTAGTCTTAAAAGGAATTTATATATTAGATTTAATAATTGATAAGCTTGGTGTATTTAACAATACATATACATGTGTATAGATAGTTTTAACATTTGGAATTGGAGGTATAGAAAAGGAAAGCTGGCAAGTAGGTGGGATTTGGGCATGGTACTCTTTCTATCCTCTTTTCTTAGAGAGCTTTTAGGTAAATAAAGAATGTAATGTTGTAGCAACAATAATGAGATATAATTCTTCTGGTCCAGTGGGTTAACAAAAATATGTTTCAGTGGCTGTGAGTCCAGTCTAGGCAAGAGTACATGGAAATAGTTTTGTTCTGGGGAGATAAATTATTTCCGTTACCCCAAATTTGCTAGTATCTGTGACAGTCTAAGATGTATAGTATAAGCATATGTTCAAATAAAGTATACATTATTTGTCTCAGAAATGCCTCTTTTAAGAATATTACCTGAAAGGATATAATGGAAAAAAGGTTTATTGTAAAGATGTTTTTTGGTAATAGCAAAATTTGGAAATGGCTCAGAAGTTTCTCATGTGGAAAATGAGGAGGAGAGCTACCGCACAGGGCTGTTGTAAAGATTAGAAACAGGATAGATGCTAGCGAGGAGTCTGGCCTTGCGAGGCAGCAGCACCTTGTGTGTTACAGGTGGTAATGATATTCCTCTAATGGGTGGGAAAAGCTACCAAAATAATTCTTACTGTAACGAGAGAGTTAAAATTAGTGTTTTTGCGGTTAATCTGATTGTTTTCATTTGTATTTTGGAGGTTAATAGTTTGATATAATACATTGCATTGTAGTTTTAAAAAAATGTTTACACATGAATGACCTCACTTACCTGAGTCAGCCAAGGAAGTTGAATAGTATCAGCTTTTTTTTCTGGCGGCAGGAATTGATGCTAGAGCCTCGCACGTGCGAGGCAAGTGCTGTATCACTGAGTATGCCCCCCGCTCCTTTTTATTCTAAGTTCTGATACAGGGGTCTCGCTGAGTTGCCCAGGCCAAAATCAAACTCATGATTTGCCTGAGTAGCTGGGATTATAGGCATGTGCCACCATACCCAGCTATTATTCACTCTTAACAAAAACATTTGACCAACATGATTCTTTTCCTGAATCTTGGACGAAGCTCTGTTTTTAGAGTATTCGTTGAAGATTTTGAAGAGAGTGTGGAGTGTGTACGCTCTGAATTTCTAAGGGATTAAGGATAAGATGAGTCAAATACATTTAGTGCTATGTGGTTTTGCAGGGGTGGTTCCAATAGTAAGGTTGATCATCTATGATTGATAAGGCTGAGATTTTTTTGCCTTTGCTGGAGATTAAACAGTTTTCAAGTTACATTCTCTAGCTTTCCCACTCCTCTCTGCTGCCCCCTTCTAGTTTGTTAGCACAGTTTGGAGTCAGAAAGTTAAAATTCTTGCTCTGCCATGTAGTAGCTATGTTATCTTGAGCAACTTGCTTCATGTTTAAGTCTAAGGTGTTTTCTGTTTACCATTTGCATGGTATGTATTTCTCCATATGACTACATGTTGGAAATATATTTCTTATAGCTAGGAGGTACTATATTCAGGTCACAGTTTTAAAATTCATTTCAATAGTTTGTATTTTTTAATTGTAGTGTTCAATCTATTAAGGTTTTTTGTTTGCTTTGGTTTATTTTTTAAAATAACAGATTTATAGAGATTTAGTTCATCTACCATAATTCTTATCCTTTAAAAGTATACAGATCAGTGACTTCTAGTATTTGTAATTGTATAGATGCTATCACATTTTCTTCTTCCTGCCTGCCTGCCTGCCTGCCTGCCTGCCTGCCTCCCTGCCTTCCTGAGACAGGTCTCGCTATGTAGTTCAGGCTGGGCTTGAACTCGCTGTGTTGTTGAGGCTGGCCTAAAACTCATGGTGATCCTCCTGCCTCAGTCTCCCAAGTGCTGGGATTATAAGTGTGCATTACCACTCCCAGCTATACAATTTCGGTTACAGTAATTATTATTATAATTAATTATTACAGTAATTGATGAGTTTCGATTTATGTCTATTATTTCATTATAAATTTTCTCTTTGTCTTGGCTTTTTTGCCCTCTGATTGTCCTTCCTGTCTTGTTTGGATTATTTTATTTTATTTTTTTTTTCCGGGACCGGGGATCGAACTCAGGGCCCTAGTGCTCAGCGGCAAGCACTTAGCCCACTGAGCTGTACCTCCAGCCCTTGTTTGGATTATTTTAATATTTTTGAAATTACATTTCATTTATCCATTGGGTTTTCCCCCAATTTTTAGTGTTTTCTTTCATAGTAGTTATAGTATATGTACATTCTTTTATTTCTTTTTCTGTCTTTTTGAGATGGGGTTTCAATGTGCAGTTCAGGCTGGTTTTGAAGTCACTTTGTGGCCCAGGCTGGCTTCAAACTCACAGGGATCCTCCCGAGAGCTGGGATTATAGGCATTCACCACCATGCCTGGCCCATCCTTATCTTTTCATGGTTTACTTAGAGTAAACCTGCCATTTCAGGTCAAATAATAGACATTTTGCAATTGTCTAGTTCATTGTATTTCCTTTCCCATCATCATTCTCTGTGTATAGTTGTTATATGTATTTCACCTGCATAAATTATAAATTTCATGGAAAAATGTCATAATTTTTGCTTTAATCATGCTTGAAAATGACTCAAATTGACCATGTTTGAATGACCCAAATATCATTCAGTTGATATTAACTCATTTTAGTCTTAAAAAAAAAAAAGTTTTACCTAGGTATACACCTATAATCCCAGCACTTGGGAGGCTGAGACCAGCTGGGCTATATAGTGAGTTCTGATTGCAGAGCAAAACCCTGTCTCAAAAAACAAAACAACACAACACAAAACAAAATATCTTAATTTTTTGCCATAAATATATATTTTTAGATTGTGCTAAAACCTGAAAAATAAGCTACTTTTTTGTGTATTTATTTAAATTGATAGGTTAAATTCTATGTATTGTGTACTACGTGCTTTGAACTGTACATATATATGTATGTATATATTTGGAATGGTTAAATCTAGGTAATAAGCATATGCATTACCTCACAGTTACCGTTTTTTTACCATGAGAACACTTAATGTCTGCTCTCTTAGTACTTCTCAAGATACATCATCAGCTATAGTTACCATGGTGTACAATAGGTACGTTGAGTTTTCATTATTTTTAAGAGTATAGTTCAGTGGCATTAATTTTACTCACTGTTAAGTAACAGTGAGTAACGGCCCTTTATGTTGAGAACTTTTGATCTCCCCAATTTGAAATTGTGCTTAAGACCCTAAACCCCTCATTTCCCAACTATCTCCATCACCTGGTGACCTCTGTTCTACTTTGTGTATGAATTTGCCTAGTCCAGGTACCTCCTATGAATGGAATTAAACGGTATTTAGGTTTTTGGTCTGTGTCTAGCTCATTTCACAGGATTTCCTTCCTTTTCAAAGGCTGAATAATGATGTTTTGTTTCTTTACCACATGTTGATGGGCCGTAAATTGTTTCTATCTGTTGGTTATTGTGAATGGTGTTGCTGTGAACCAGCTACTGGCTGCAGCAGTTTTTATTTCTACTGTTCTGTGTTTTTATTTGTTTGTTTTTACCACTAAATCATGCCTATTTTTAATACAAACACTAGGAAATTAATTAACTTATGAGGTATATATAGTGCAACTTAAAGTGTCAGAGCTTTAATGTGAGTATATGTGCCTAACTGGTATGTGACTGCTTGTTAATCTAGTAGTGCTGTTCTGAAACTTGTGGGACCACTGGGACCATTTATGATGGACATTCTTAATATTTATCGTATAGCATTTTTAAAATAAAATTTTACATATGTAGAAAAAATTAAAGAATTATATTATGAATGCCAATATACTTACCATTTAGATTCTGTGATTAATATTTTGCTATATTTACTTTGAATGTATTTGTCCTTTCCTCTGGTCATCTATCAGTCCACCTGATTTTACACATTAAGTAAGTTGTAGATAATAGTCCATTGTACTCCTTTGCACTTCAGTGTGCATATGCAATGCAGTGTTTGAGATTTATGTGTAGTTCAGTTTTGATTAAAAACCTTCAGTGAAATATAATTGTTACTCAATAACACACATGCAGTTAGCAAAAACTTACTATAGACTTAAGGTATACCCTGCCGAACTCCTAATCATAATCAGGATACAAACCATACCATCAACTCCAAAGATTTCTAGGTGTTTTTTCGCTATGCTTTTCCAGGCTGCTTCCCATACCCTTCTTTTCCTTCCTGGGCGACTCTAGATCTGCTTTATGTTATTATAAGTTGTTTTGCACTTACTATAATTTCATGCAATTGGAACTCTACAGGATGTGCTCCTTTTTGGATGAAACATTTTTCACTGAACAAACTTCTTTTTTTTTTTTAACTTGTCTGTTTTTAATTGAACCATGTTGTGTCCATTCCATTTTATTGCCAAGTAAAGTGCTATTCCGTTGAGTGGACATGTCAGAATTCTGTTCATATCCATTTATTGGTTGGTGGATATCTGTGTGGTTTCCACTTGTTATCCATCACAACTAAAGGTATAAGGGAATTCTTTGCAACTTTCCCCTAATTTGTGTAGGAACTAATATTTTGTCATTGACTAGATGATCCAATTACATTTGCTGTTTTTCCTTTCATTAGCATTTCTGACTGATTTGTCTCATGTAATACGTGTAGATTTTGATTGCCACCCAATTTCTGTGCAAGTTGCAGCTGAAATCATGCTTTTTAATGCGGTGTGTACTGTTAATGTGCTGTTTGATGAGAGAAGTTGTTGAAGTAAAATTTGAAATTTTAGAAGTGTAGAAAAACATTGAGGAACATTCCTGTGTTTTATGTTAAATTGCTGTTTTTTTTTTCTAAACTTACAGTAACTGTTTGATCTTTACAATTTATTTTCATTGACTTATTTGTATGTGACCCTATATTTACATATCTTTTTTGTTCTGTTGAGGATTAGTTTGAGGATTTTGTTGGATTAAATGAAGTAACATTAATTATCACTGTTACATATGCCTAATGATTCTTATTGCTCCGAAATTCATTCTAAAATTAAACTTTTAAGTACATGCTTTCTAAAACAGGCAAACAGGCAGAAATAATGAGATGATTGCTGAGGCTTTGTTTTTGGACTGGACTTTATCTAAGAATGTTGTTGTAAAAGTTCCTGCAGCACTCTGTTGACACAGTATGTGATACACTAATGTGCCATGTAGAGAGTGTGTGCCTCTGTCCACACTACCCAGCATACTTATGGTGTGAGAGTATCTGTCTGCAGCCTGCATGTTTACACAGGTATGTGTTTCTTGTATTTTTCTCTAGACTCTCACATGGTAGTTAGTTGTTTGAATGCAAATGTTAGAAATAAGAAGATACCATGACAAAAATAATGTGCTGCATTTCTTTCTTTCTTTTTTTTTTTTTTTAGGAAGAATCTGGCCATATAGTTTAGGCTGGCCTTGAACCTACTATGTAGTACAGGCTGGCTTCCAAGTTGCAGCAGTCCACCTTGCCACAGCCTCCCAAGTGCTGGGATTACAGGTGTGCATCACGCCAGGTTGCATTTCTTAACTGTAGTGATTTACTTATAAAAGATTTGATTAATATTGACATCCCTTATATATACCATTGCTAATTAGAATGCCATCATGTAGCAAACATTGAATGTGAAAGCCAGAGTTCATTACGTTTATGTTTATATAATATATAAATAAATGATACTGTATTTCACTAGTATGTCATAGATTAGCTCAGTGTTTGATATTATTAATTGTAAGAGTGACATATTTAGAAGATTAAGTTGCTTATGGCACTCTTGAAATACAAGTTAATCAGTTGTAAAATGATTGGCAAGCCTAGGTGATTGGTGCCTGGAGATCCATTGTACTGTTCTCTCTACTGGGACTCCAGATTGTCGTAGGATACATAGGGTTCAGTGGTAGCTTGATTTTTAGAGAGTATGTTAAGCCCAGTGACATGAAAGCTCTCTTTCACATACAGTATCAGGGCATTTCAGTCATTGTCTTTGAAATGTTTCCTTGTTATCAAAGATGTCTACTTTTACTCTTCTTTGTATCTTTTTTAATTTTCATGACCAGGAGAAAGAACAGTGATTTGTCTTTATGTTTTATTCTTAGTAAAGTAGATACCAAAATATGTTATTTAAAAACTTCTTCCATGTCATCTTGGTTTATCACATGTTAACTCAAGCATTGTAACTATAAAGAGTCAGTATGCTGGGAGTGGTGGCACATGCTTGTAATCTCAGCACTTGGAAGGCTGAGGCAGGGGGATTGCTGTGAATTTAGGGCCAGCTTAAGCTGTGTAGTGAGTTGAAAACCAGCCTGAACTACATAGTGAGACTCTGTCTCAAAAAACAAAAACAAACAAAAAAGTCAGTAAAGAGTACTCTTCTTATATATATGAGGTGGTTATTCAAGTATCCAGGAGATACACAAAGGAAACTCCCATCTGCCTGATGTTAGTTTCAGTAACAAACAAACATAAACCTCCAAACACCCTGTTATTTAAAAAGCTTAATTTAGAGTAATGAGATATTTTCATAATACCAGTGTCATATTGAACATTACAATCTTTATGCTATTCATCCCATGGTGAGAAGTTACTTCTCAAAAAATTTTCACATGCTATGTTGTTATGATATGTGCTTGGATTAAAGGGGAGAAGGAACATTACAATTATCTCCAGGACCAGTTATTTGCCATAAAAAAGTCACATTTTGATTCATTTGCCTATTGTTTATAATATGAGAAATTGAATTGTTATTTTTTTATAATTCTGTATTAAACCACTAATTCCTTGCCCTCATAGAATATCCTTAACATCTGACAGAGTTTGGGGAAAAAGGATGTTGTACAATAGAATGAGCAGCTTCTACTGATGGGATCTATCTATATAGATTATTTTTTCTGCCAGGAACCTAAACTAAAGGACCTGTGCTTACTTAACAAAGGGTATGCATCTATGGAGATTGCTTTCGGAGGGATAACAAAGAGCGAACAGAGACCATTACTATTTTTTGTGGTGCAAGGATTGAACATTGCAGGGCCTTAGACTTTGTAGTAAAGTGTTCTAACACTGAGGTATACCCATGGCCAAAAGACCATTATTTGATTTACCTAAGACTTTTAACATGCTTCCTGCTGTGAGTGTGAAGTAGAAATACAGTATGTATTGATGTCAAATCCTTGGTGTGACTCACTGTGCACTGGTTACTAATCCAGGACAAGATGCCAAACACCCTACCAGACCTACAAAGGTTTCCAGGTCTGGCAAATTTTGTGTAAAACTAGCCTGTGGAGTCTGGATTTATTGAGCTGGAACATTGGCACAACACATCAGGCAAAGCACATTTATTAATCACACATAGCAGAAGGTTAAATGGAAGCGTAGGGTCCATGGCAAGCTTGTCCTCTAAGACTCAGGAAAGCTTCTCAGGGAAGGAGTCCTCTGTACATGAGGGCCCCCAAAACTCCCTACCCTGGGTTAATATGCAGGAGTCCAAGTGGTTCCCTGTGCTAAAGTATTTTAGACATCCTGTTCTAGGAAGGACAGGGACAGAGAACACGCTGCTTTGGACAGTCCTTTCCTACCTCAGGGTGTTCCATTCTTGCTATATTCTTCCAGATAATTGTAGGCAAGAGCGAAAAGATTGGGTCAGCCACAGCCACATGGGGACCTGTCCTGAGGTGGGAAGTACCAGGTACTAGTCTAGACACTGAATACATTCAGTGATGAAGAGACGAAGTTTGAATGTTCATGGAGTTCTTTCCTAATACAGTAAGTCAATAATGAATTAAAGTTAAGAGTGTGATGAATGCTGTAAAGAAAGTGAAAGTGAGTGATGCACTAGAGCAGTGGATGATGGACCTTTTAGAGCTTTCAGTGGTAACAAATAGCTGACTGCAGCACATGTGTCGTAAGTTTGCCACCGCTGCACTGGAGTATGGCTCCCGGGGTGTTTTGGGACCTGGGGGCCTTCAAGGTCCTTTCAGACTCTGAAGTGAAAGCTGATTTTCATAACAGTCTCCCCCTTAAGATTGTACAATTGAGTTTTCCAGCAGCTAGATGATATATATTATCATAACAGATTGAATGCAGAAGCTGGCTAGGAGAACCCAGCTGTCTTCTATTAAGCTAGATGTTAAAGAGATTTTCAGAAATGTAAAACATTTCCACTCTTGCTAATGAATGTGCCATAAAAATGTTCTTGTTAACATTAAATAGGCTATCCTTTCTAAAGAATTAAATAGTTTTTCTTAATTTTAAGATGGTAAAAATATAACACACATGGTAATCTGGAGTTCTTTGAGACTGTCAATTTTTCAAACTATTGTGTAGTGACTCTGAGCTCCAGTAGTTTGATGAACACTGTTCTAGGGGGTTACTGGGTGGCCCCCCCATGGTCTTTAGACCATGTGGTGAAGAAAACTTTCTCTAAGAGCTTGACATGTAAGCCGAGCGCTGATGGGAGAAGAGAACATTCAAGGCAGGAGTCAGCTTCCTCGGCGGGCTCTTTGCCAGCTCCTTCCACATTTTTATCCTTACTGGCACATCAAGTCAAGGACCTTTACTTAGTTCATCTCTAAATTCCTATTGTGTACCGCTTCACTTACTAGTCATTAGTAATTTGTTACCTTTTAATGAAATTGTTTATATAGATTTCCAAACATGAGACAGACTTGTGGAAGTTCAGCTCTTTGCTGTTCATACCAAGCTAATTTAAAATGTATTTTAAAAACATAAATGTGGGTCATGTTGGTCAGGATCTATGTTTCCTATTAAATTAATTACTTCTGCATGAAAAAAATTACATTGGATTTTTATACATGGCTTTTAGTATTAGAGCTTTGTATTCCACTCATATGTGTTAAAGGTAAATTTGTTTTTGCAATCTTTATGCTTTGGGGCTTTAATTTGGGGATATTTATTAATGTATGTAGTTTTGTTATCATTCCTGCTACTTTGGTCCTTTATCATAGCCAAAAAGGAAGTAATGGGTTTATATAAAGTCAGAGTAGAAAAAATTGTGTATGGTCATGATATGAATTGATGAGAAAATTGTGAACTTTTTTTTTTGGTATCAGAAATCAAACTCATGACCTTGTGCTTGCCAGGCAGGTTCTGTGCTGCTGAGCTATATCCCTGGCCCCCTCCATTTTTTTAGTACTTTGTGCCAGCAAGCACTCAGCATGTACTAACTCATTTGCTTCTCTTAACAGCCAGTGGATGGATCTGTTGTCTTCTCTTTATAGGTAAAGAAGCAGAAATTGCTCAAGGTCACACAGCTGCTAATGCCAGTCATTATTCATGCACATAAGCAGTTGTCTTACTACAGTTACTTCTGAAGAACAGATTGTGCACCTTGTGTGCCAAAACAAAACTTTAAAATATTTCCAGCTTTCAGTTCTCTCACCCATCATTACCTTTCCCCTATCAGACAGTGATTCATTCAGCCTTTTGGTATCGTTACCTTGTAGAATATTTCTGAGTCCTGAAGGGACCTTATAAAGAACACTGTGTCAGAGTTCACTTTCCTTCCAGAAGTTAGAAATGGGAGAAAGAAGCGGAAGAGGTAAGAGAACAAGCATACAGAAGAAGAAAGCAATGGTGGGAAACAGTGAGGGTGTTAGGTGGCAGTCCTGTTGGCACCCAAGGCTGCACATACTGGAGAAGCTGCTCTCTAGGTGCCTTAGCAGGATGGTCCTCATGACTTGAGGGTAGGGAGCGGTAGTAGCAGAAAGCCAGAAATAACAGCACTTGGCGGAGATTCAAAACCGTAGTAAGGGAGGATGAGCTGCAGGTAACTGGGGAATAAGAAAAGGTAGATGAAGAAACCGTTCTCTGTGTGGTGCGAAAATGTAGGCAGTAACATAGAGATACGTCTCCTAGAGAGCAGACAAGGGTTTTTGTCCTCTGGGGAAATTACCTGCAGAGGGGTACGTTTTATTCAAGGTAAAAGAAAGCCAAAGCTACCGAACTCCTGAGGTGTAGGAACTGTGGAGAAGAGAAGCGGTGTTAGTGGGTCTTTGGTAGTGGAAGAGGGAGGGCTTGAGTTTTAGCGAACTAGTGATCTTCTAGTTTGGGGGATTGTCAGGTACTGTATTTAGGGTGGTCTCACGCGATTAAAAATCTATATAAATAACGTGGCATCAACCCTAATGTATAGGTGATGAAATAATATTTAGAGAGATAAAGTGATTTTTTAAAACATGTATTAATAGGGAATCCACAAGCCAGAATTTAAAAAATGGGAAATAAACAAGTTTTTAGTGTTTTAGTGTTTAGTATTTGTTGTGATTACGAAAGCTTTAGGAATATGGTATGCTTCTTAGGTAGGTCATCAGAAAGATAAAGCTGTGCTAATATGACTGGTTACTTGTATTTCTAGTACTGAGAAAAATAACATTCTTATAACAACATTAATGATGTCTTTACCCTTTTATTCAGTTGCTACATTTATTTTGAAATTTTCACTAATATTTTACTATGAAATTAATTATTATTGGTTTTTTGATACAAGGCCTGCCAGTGTAGTCCAGGCTGGCCTTGAATTTGTGGTAATCCTCCTGCCTCAGCCACTGAGTGCTGGGTTTACAGGCATGTGCTACCATGCTTAGCCTATTAAAATCATTTGTTAAAGTTAATAATAGATATCTGTTCATATTTTATTTTAGATTTTTTTCACTATAAGTTGCCAATTATATTATGGCATAGACTATCATTTAGCATTATGTGTGCCAGTAAATGAGTACCTGATTAAGGGTCTATATTTTGTGTATTATGGTATCTAAATCACTGGTTTATATAATTTAAAAACATTTTTTTTTGACCAGCGTAAACTTTTCAGAATCTTGCCATTCCCTGTGAGTGTTAGAACCCACAGGTTAGGGTTTGTTGACTGAGTTAATGAAGATATCAATATAAGATTAGTATGTCATTGTTTTTCACAACCAGTGATCCTATTTGCACTGGTAGGAAATAATGACAACTTTCAAAAATCTTAACCAAAACTGACCATGTATACACTGGTATTTTTGCAAGGTATTTTTAGTTAGTGAAGTATAAAAATGTCATACTGGTTTTGTTTTAGCTTTCCATCTATGAGATATTAGGAGGAGCAGCTAGATAGCTTTGTTACTGTTTTGCAGCTAGCTTTAATTGATGTTGAATTGTGGCATTCCCTGCACACAGGCTAAGTAAAAAGATAGCAGGCATCTAGTGAACATTTTCTCTTTAATGTGCTCATAAGTGTTGGCAAATCCAGGTTCCAGCATGCATCAGTAACTTACACTTCATTGTGCAGAGGCTGCCCTTGCTCCAGAGTTGCTTCTAAGCCTGATGGATTGTCTTGGTTATTTTTTTTGTTGTTGCTGAGACAAAATATCCAACGCCCAAAATGAAGGAAAGGTTTATTTAGCTTATAGTGTGTGGAGATTTTAGTCCATACTGGGCTGGTTTTGAGGCAGAGTGGCACATGGCAGAGGGCAAACTGTTTAGGGCAGCAGAGCACTGCAAAAACAACCAGAGCAAAAGAGGAATGGCTGCAAGCAACCTCTTTTTCTCTCCTATATTGTAAACAGCCTACCCCCACCCAGGGGGCGTGAACCTCCCACACAATCTCCATGCCCTCCTCTTCCACAGGCTCAGGATGTTTACAAAGTAAGCACCCTAGCTTCCTCCTGAGTCACTCAGCTAAAGCTCTAGATATCCCAAGTTGACACAATGTATCAACCATAACACGGATATATATTGGGAGTAAGCAGAATAGAAGAACTGAAAGCTAAATACCCTGCCAGGTCTTCAGTTAGTCCTGAAGCTTCCAGTGGGTCTCTGACCAGCAATGCATGAAACTGGATGCAAATGCAAAGATGAGGCCTATAAAAGTTGTCACAGGGAGGCTCTCCTCTTAAATCCTTTTTGAGATTACCCTTTCATTTTTTTTTTTTTTTTTTTTTTTTGGTGGTACTGGGGATCAAACTCAGGACCTTATATCCCCAGCCCTACCCTTTCATTTCATTTTCCCCAAATTCCTTTTTCAGGGTAGGCTTTCTGTTAAAGTAAAAATACTCTGTATTAGACCCAGGAAATACATGGTACAGGATCCACCTGATTCCTTTCCGCTTCTAGCCTTGGGGCCAAGTATGACTGTTAGGGAGTGAGGCAAAGGGCTTAACAGGCCTTGCATCTCCCAGGGAGCAAAACGGTTGGGATTCCTTCTGGAATTCAGTTTTCCCTCTTTGCTTGATGGATGCCAGCTTGTCTGACTTTGAAAACTTCCATACATCAGTAAAGGGGCATTAGGTGAGGCTGTGGTCATATTGCTGGATATAGGGACAGGATTCTTACTCATGTTGTCTTTGAGAGAACATCTGTCCTTTTTGTAGCAAAACTTGATGTAATGAAATAGTCTTGAAATGGAAAATTTTCTTATAAGGCATTTCATGCATAGGTGGAGTAGTGTTAGAAAACACTATCATAGATCTCCTTAGAAGAAAATGTTATAATTCTTTATACATGTTATTTACATTAATGTAAAAGTAAAGGTTTATCTCAAGAAAGTAGGTTTTAATGTAGTCAGCTGTGTATACGTATGATTTTTTAAATGTTTCTGTCTATTGTTTGTAGTACTAGCCAAAGCATTCAATTTAAGTTAAAGTGACACAATGGGAGGATGAGGCAGGGGGATTACAAATTCAAGCTCAACCTAGGCAATTTAGTGATTTAGTCCATTGCCCTGTTTCACAATGAAATGTTTTTTAAAGGGGCTGGTTGTAGCTCAGTGTGAAGGCCCTGGGTTCAATCCACAGTACTGCACTGTTCCCTGGAAAACATTTGTTCCTAATTTATGTTAGGATGTAAAGCAAATGAGTTTGACTCCTGTTTTTGAAAACTGTGTGTATGCAAGTCAGATTATTATTATTTTATGATAAATCCAGTTAGATATTTTGTACTTTGATCACTTAAATATGAAGATGGAAGCATAGTTTATTAGGTTTTTATATTAGCTTTTTAAAAGTAAAGAGTTTTAATAGAGGAGCAATAAAGAACAGTGTGGATTTGGGAAAACTTTTATGTATGAAGATACAAACACAGATCTTGAGCGTATTTGTGCAATAATGTTCTTATCAGTGTTCGGGGCCTTTGTGAAAATACTAATGGTAAATTTGACTTGTAGATGACTACTTGAACCATTCTTTTTGGATAATTGCCATATAAAAGCTCTGTGGAATTAAGTTCTGGAAAATCGCTTGCAAAGTTGTGGGGCTATCAGTGACTTCAAGTATTTAACTGTCCAAACTGTCATCTATGTGTGTTCTGTCTCTGCATTGATTTAAAAAAAATTAGAAAAATTTTCAGCCAGTTAGAATTAAAGATGACATCTGCTTTTAATTGGTGTTTTATTTTCTTCCAAGTCAGTAAAAATTCAGTAAGACATGAATTATCAAATTTTGCAAAGCTAAGCAACTTGTCAAGTGACAGTATGCACTACCTTGCGCAGTTGTACAGATGGGAAGTGTTAAAATGTTGATTAATCTTCCAGAGTTCTGATTATGGCCATAGAAGGATAAAGCTTGCATAACCATTGCCAGCTCTGTAGTGTCAGAATAATGTTCATTTGTTAAGTTTGTAGACTTTTCCCCATTATTGGCAAATTGCCTCTCATATGGGTGTCTAATTTTGGTGATACTTGGCCTAGGAGACTTAAGGCCACATAAGGCAGTGTAGAACTCTTCTGTTTCTTGCATCTATTATTTAGTAAATAGATCAGCTAAATTCTTCTTAAGAATTGAAAAAAAACCATAAAGAGAACTTGAAGTTATATTCTCATATACATGTTCTTCCTGTGTTGAGAAGGGAGTATTTGAATGTTGGCTGAGGAAAGCGTGTATGGCCCCCTGTTGGACAAGAAAATTGATTATGTCTGTTTTTACCATTTATAAAACATTTTAAGATATAAAACATAAGGATAAAGAAATCAGTTCCTTCAAGTAGAGCATGTAAAAATAACTTGAGACTTCCAACCTTCTCAGATCCAAAAAAGACTAACAAAGTATTTCTATGGATTATATTTTAATTTTCTAGCTACTGAAAACTAAAATATGACACTAAGTAATCTCATATAAAATATGTCTTTGAAAGTTGCAGGAGGCAAAATTATCTCTGCTAATTATATGACCATGGAATTTCTTTTTTCTTATGGAGTGGTTTTGTATATTTGGGGTAGAATTTTGTTTTAAAGGTGATTAAGATGTATACTAACATTTCTGAGGTTAGTTTCTCTTATTATCAGCCTTCAGTTTACTTCAGGTTTTCTTTTTTGTTTTCCACTTATGAATGCCTGATAAATATGTGATGCAGTAATGTATTTTTCCTACCAGAAGTCATTGGATTATTTAATTTGATTCAAAAGATCTTGTGTGGATTTTGTTTCAGTTTAAAAAAGTAGAAAAGTGGTTGGGCAAATGAGCTAATAGTTTGAAATACAGCTAGTAAGTCACGTCCTAAAACTGAGGTTCGAGTTTCACAGCTCTTAAACATTTACAGAATATAATTAAAAAATAGAAAATTTAGGTCTTTTAAAACTGTACGAAACATTTTTAATAGTCATTTTGATGCCTGATAACTTCATGGTTCATTGCTCCTGTACATTTTTCAAATTATTTCTTCTCAATACATAAGGCTTTAATTTACCCCCCACCGATAAACCCCAAATGGGTTTTTAAGAATTTTGAGAGTGGACTGCTGTAGTGCTTCAGTGCTAGCCTCCGTTGCTGACTCGGAATCTCTCAAGAAGCACCACTTTTGGAAAGGTAGGGAGGTTCACAGAGAATTTCCTATAGCAAATACTAAGATGGTGTTTTTTTGTTTCAGTTACAGAATTACTGTTTTCTCTTAATATGTTTTTTCGTTGAGTTTTGTTCTAATGCTTGTTTATTTAAAAAAGTTGTTAGACACAGGACAGGTACTTTTATGTTAATTTAAATTTTTTGTGTGAACAATCCTTTTTTAATTTTAAATTTTATGGAATAATAATACAATTAAATATTTATTCCTTGAAGTACCCTAATGCAATCATTATTGCATTAGTAAGTAGCTTTAATCTAGTAAGTAAATAAAAGTTATATTCTGATAGATAATAATATACATTTTCTTACAAAGTGCTCAAAATGCCTTGCATGTTAGATTTTAATACTGTTGTAGGTTGTACCCCCCGCCCCCCCATTGCAGATTGAATCCAGGGCCTTTGCACTGAGCTACATGCCAACTCTTTTTAAAATTTTGCGACAGGACCTTAGTAAGTTGATATATTACTAAGGCTTGGCTTGAACTTGTGATCTTCCTGACTCAGCTCTCAATGTTCTGAGATTACATATGTGTACCTCCATACCTCAGTGCTTGCTGTGTTCTTAAGTCACAAGATAAACAGATGATGAACACTGCATTTTGCTAGAAAGAAAACTAAAATCTACATCTAATATTTGAATTGCATTATTATTCTGTCACCTGTTGGGGCTTAGCTGCTGTCATGATCTTTTAGGGAAATGAGGCCACATTTCTTTTCTGTGTTTACAGCTTGGTTTGGTGAGCGATGCTTGACTTACTTCTTATACTCTTGAATTTATTTACCTCTGCCTGGAGTTTCCTGGTGGTGAATTGCCATGCCCTTGTTATCACATGACCCTGTCACTCTGTTGACAGTAGATCAGATTAGGGGTTGGTACCAGCCGCATGACAGTCATCTTTAGAAGGGTCACTGGCCCACGGAGTCTGTGGAGTGGGGAGAGTGAGGGTGGTGGTTGGCAGTGGTGGTGGCACACAGGAGGTGGTGACATTTGAACTAGTAACTGACAGACTGTGTGCAGATTCAGGCAGAAGAAACAACAGATGTAAGTGCTTTGAGGCAGGAATAAGAACAGGATGGTGGAAGGGAGAAAGGAGATGTATACTTAAGGTGAGATTGGGAAGGAAGGCATCTCAGAGCAGGTCAGTTAGGCCTCTGTGAAAAGCTAGGATTTTAGTCTGGGCACACCCGGGAACTGTGAGAGAGTTTTAAGCATGTAGTAATGTATCTGATAATGTACTTTTTCTTTATTTCTTTGCCATGCTGAGGATGGAACCCAGGGCCTTGTTTGCCCTAGGTACATGCTCTGCTGCCTGCATCATCTGCCACCCCACACACCAGGCCAGTGTGACATAATTCCATATTATTAAAACAGTCATATCCAGACTGAAGAATTGTGTGATTAAACTGTATCTGACAAGAACAAGTGCAGTAGAAAAAAGTAAACCTTTATTTGCATCCATCTAGATGCATCCTCTCTCTTTAACTTTTTCTTTCCTTAGAATTGCATCTCTGAGGAAACAAAGGTATCTTCTAATTTGTACTTTGAAAAACATTTAATATAAGTCTGTACCCTTGCCTATCTGGTCAATTTAATACCGTTATCCAAGATTCTTTTTGTAACATTGGTTTACTTCCCTAAGTCTAGATTATGTAGTCTTGAAAAATACCCCAATAAAATAACTCTTAGGAACCTTTGACCCTTCAGGTCCTAAGAATGAGGTGTATGTTATTTTGTAGTTGTTTTGATGCCTGATAAGTTCAGGGAAATGGCAAATGCAATATTCCAGCATGAGGTGGCCACTCTGAATCTTGTCTCTTCTGGGATCTTTCCCCTGTGTTAATTACTGATAGGGGTCTTTTAACTTCAGTCTGGCAGGTGATGCTTAAATCACACAAAAATGCCTAAATAAATACTTGTTGTCAGACTCACAGTTCAGTGGGCAGTCTGCTGCCCAACATCTTTATACCACAGGCGATCTGTTGAAGCCTGTCATGGCTATTTTTGTTCCTGGATTCAATTGATCATACTTAAGCCAGTGTGAGCCAATAAAACATGCTGAGAGACTTATTTGGGATTCCTGAGAAAGAAACTTCCTTATTCTTAAGAGAGAGGTGTTGGAAGCCAGGTTCTCCCTCCTTATACCTCCTGCCTTGTTTTGGGTATGTGTTATGGTTTGTGTCTTCATATGTCCCCAAATTCTCATGCAGTCATGAAGGTAGGATTCTAGAGTTTATGATTAATTCATGGTGCAATGTTAGAATTATGGATGTGAGTACTATATCTGCTGTCTTGGTTACTTTTTTCTCATTGCTGAGAGACAAAATACCCAACACCCAAAATGAAGGAAGGAAAGGTTTATTTAGCTTACAGTTTGTGGAGGTTTCAGTCCGTATTTGGCTGGTTCTGAGGCAGAGGGGCACATGGCAGAGGGCAAACTGTTCATGGCAGCAGAGCACAGCAAAAACACAGCAAAAGGGAGGAATGGCTGCAAGCAGCCTCCTTTTCTCCCCTACACTGTAAACAGCCTACCCCCACCCAGGGGGTGTGTACCTCTCACATAACCTCCATGCCCTCCACTTCCACAGGCTGAGGATGTATACAAAGTAAGCACCCTGGCTTCCTGCTGAATCACTCAGCCAAACCTCTGGACTCCCCAAGTTGACACAATGTATCAACCATAACACCTGCCCTGCTGCAGATAGTTTGCGTATAATGTAAGGGAGGGAAAGAGGCTGCTCCCTGCTGCTCGTCCTTTTTGCTCTTGTTGCTTTGCTATTCTGCTGCCATGACCAGTTGCCCTGTGCCATATGTCACTCTGCCTTGGAGCCAGCCAAGCATGGACTGAAACCTCCACAAACGTTGAGCTAAATAAACCTTTCCTTCCTTAATTAAGGGTGTCAGGTGTTTTATCTCAGCAATGAGAGAAAAGTAACCAAAACAGAATTTGGTACCAGGAGTGGGGTCATTGCTGGGATTGCTGGGGACTTTTAGCTAGATTTACAGTGAGAATCAAGAGCAAAGAGCCCAGCAGGATGACTTAAAACATTGTGAGTTTGACCATAAAGGAAGCCCCTAGTAAAGCTGTGGACTGCAAAGATAAGGCTGAGGAGATCTCCATTGCTGAGAAGGAACTAGAGAATGGAAAAAATGGCCTGAGGGCATCACAAGAAGCAGCAACTCTCTACCCTTTGCAGCATCAGAACTGCAGAGGTGAAAGACCTTGCCTTGAGGAGAAAGCTGCAGAGCGCTATGTTCCAGAATGGTGGCAGTGGCCATACCAGGTTCCAGAATGGCAGCGGCATAGAGAATTTGTTCCTCAGAATCAGGTTCAGAGTGCCCAGTGATCTAGGCACTTGACCTCTATGGCCAAGAGAGAGCAAAGCTTGGCTCCTGCTCTAGGTGGCAGCAGACCTTGTCATCATCTACCTGGTCCTGGTTTTAGGTGTATGCTGAATGCAAGAGTTCTGAGGTTAAGAAGGCTTCCACCCATATTTCAGAAGAAGGACTGGGAGGCCAGGCACTGTGCCCCTGGGAGGGCAGTGTGTGAAGCTGTGAGTGTGAAGCAAGAGGTGCAGTGTAGACCTCAGAAGTTTGGAAAAGCCAGGAACGTTGATCGTCTTAAGGAAAGCTGCAAGATGAGGGCAGAGTGGGCCTAAGAGAGAAGCTGTTGGAGGTGTAACCACCAGAAGTGCCATAGGAGTGGAATTATGCAAGCCATTTGAAGCTTACAATATGCCACAGATTTCTTCAGATGTTCCACATGGACCTACAGGACATAATGTTAGCCCTGCTGGATTTGAACTTGCTTTGGTCCCAATGCTTAGTATCCCCCTCTTTGTACCTTTTGGAATGGTAATGTTTATCTTGTATCATTGCATGTTGGAAGTGTTGGTGCTCACAGCTAAGAGTTGCCTTATATCTTAGAGGAGTCTTGGTACATGGACTTTTCAGCAATACTGAAACTGCTAGGACTTGGCAACTCTTGCAGATGGACTAAATGTCATTTGTATGAAGGAATATGCATGAGCCTTTGGGGGGCCGGGGGTGGAATGTTACGGTTTATGTCTGCATGTCCTCCCAAATCCTCATGTAGTCATGGGGCAGGATTCTAGAGTTTATGTTTGTTTCATGGTCTCTTATGTTTCTTTCATGTTTCGTGCCTTGTCTGTGAGCACGTCTCCTTTCCTCCTCTACTTCTGTGCCTTTTGCGACCTGTGCAACTTGTTAGTTCTATAGCACCTCAGCTTCCCTACACAGACCTGGGATCCTGAAAAGAAGAAGGTGTCTTTCTCTGTGTTCCTGTTCTCCATTTCTAGAAAAGGGATTCCAATTGCTCTAGTGTTGGTGACCTCCCTTCTGCTACAGTCATCTGTGTTCAGGGAGCAAGATATCATCCAGAGGGGCCACACTTGAGGGGCCTGTGGCTGTGTTAAGGGAAAGGGTAGTTCAGAAAAGTTACGAGCTGGCTGCCTCTTCTACACAGCGTCTCGTACACCAGTGTGATCTGGGCAGCACATAAAAGATCTAATGTAGGTGTTGCATGAAGTTAGTGGTTAGCTCAACTAGGTTGGGAGTTGGGTAGAGCTGAAGAGAAAATTGTAAGACTTCAAATAAGGGGTGTGTGTGTGTGTGTGTGTGTGTGTTTGAAAGGATTCGTAAGGCAGAATATACTTGTATTGGTGTTGGTTTTCTCCCTAAGAATTTGTACTTAAGAAATTCTGTGCCTTTGTGAAACTAAGTTTCTTAATTGTGGTGTGCAAGAATTATAAAACACAGAGAACAGGACAGAATGATAGACTTGTTGAGCAGGAACACCTTGGAACTTACCAGGTTTGTTATACACACACACACACACACACACACACGCACACGCACACGCACACATACACACACAATTTGCTGAAAAATCAAACCCAGAATACTACTTCTATTACATTCAGAGAAAGAGCCAAAGTCGTGCAAGGCTCCCCACATCCCCTCCTGTCACCTGCTCTGTTCCTCTACTTACTGTGATTTAGCAGTTTTTTGAAGTTGGTCAAGCTTTCAACCTCAGGGCCTGCTTACTTTCTAGTTTCGTAGCCTGGCCCAATGTGTCTCAGATGCATACACAGCTCATTCTCCTCACCTTTAGGTGGTTTCCACTGTCATTTTCAAAAGGGAACCTACCCCGATTATCCTATATAAAATTGCAAGTTATACTTCCATCACCATACACTTCTAATTTATTTTTCTCTATAGCAGTTATTGGTGCCAATATGTGTTTCATTTACTTCGTCTTTCTCTTCCACTGGTCTGTACCCTACACACACACACACAGAGGAGACTTTGTCTCTTTTGATCAGTTCTGTTTCTTCAGTGACTAGAATTTGTTTCTTTAATGAACAAGTAAATGAATAAGAGACAGATTATCTAGCTTTATTTTAGCTCATTCATGGGACATATTTAATATCCTAAATTCCTTCTGAAGTAGGCAGATATTTATAAATACAGAAATCACTTCTGAGGCATCTCAGCAAGGTGGCTATCCAGCTCTTGCTTCTGCTTATAATCCCTGGACTCTTACATTTTAATCATATGGGCCACTGTCTAGAAAAATTTGTAAAGGGCCAGGTGAAAATATAGTTTAGCTATTGCTAACTACTTAATTCTGTCCTAACTGGTCAACTCTAGCCTATTGGTAAATGAATAGATGTGGCTATATCCCAATATAACTTTATTTGTGGAATTAATGTAACTTCAATGTATTTTGAAATGTTGTGGCTTTGGCTTTTTTCAAAATTGTAAAAATGAAAGTAAAAAATTAAAAGTTTTTCTTTGCTTACTGACTGTTTAGAAATTGGAATTGGAATTCAGGCAAGTGCTACAGCCCATGCTTCTCATTGCCTGTTTCGTGATTTCTGGTAGATAAGAATGTAATTTTAAAAATCTGCCCAAGAATTGTTTTGTAAGATGCCAGTAGTGTGGGAGTTAGGCATAACTTCCAAAGGCTAGAGAAGAGTAGCTGATGACTTACAACTAAAGGCTGTCACAAAATTTTAAGAATATTTTGCTAGTATTGATGTAATAGTTGATATAAAATGGTTAATCTATTATATGTGATGTCAGTTTCCTTTATCACTTAAAAGGCTTGACTTTAATAAAGGAGAAGATTGCATTAAGTCTTATTTAACTAGAAGATTAGGATGTCACTGGTGGGAATTTTTAGTTTTTTACTTTCAGTTTTTTGAGACAGGGTCTCTCCATGTAGTTCAGGCAGGCCTTGAACTTACTGTGTAGCTGATACTGGCCTTGAACCCATGGCAGTCCTCCTGCCTGAGCCTCCTGAGTGCTGGGACTGCAGGCGTGTACCACCATACCCTATGCTAGTTGGAATTTTTGAGAAAGCCTTAAATCTAAGGTAATCTGATATATTAAATTGTAACACTACTTAATATGAATGGTAGGGATAAGGGGTCTTTTCAGCAGAGGGGAGGGAATTTGTATCTTGAAAAGAATTTTCTTTGTCTTTTGTTATTTATACAGTTGATTATTGGAATACTGTCACTTTGTATGTAAGAGGTACACTTAAGTTCAGTTGGTTGACAGCTGGTGTATAGCTTTGCTATATTCCAGTTACCAGTATTAATTTCCCAGGGTATTTTGTAATTCCTCTGCTGCAGTACTTCTGCTTTATTGTGATTTTAATAGCTTCTCCTACCTTGTCATCCTGTTCATTTTGTTAACTGAGGGCAATGGTGCCTCTCTTTCTTGTCTGTCATTGGATTCTGAGGATTAGCACAGTGCCTGATGTGTTTGTTGAATGAACAAATGATGATTTCAGCTATTAAGTAGATCTGAAGAAATGCAAAATTATGATCTGATTGCTGTAAGGTTTACAAAAAGGGAATAGATTTATTGTCAGCACTTAAGAATCTTTTCCAAATCCTAGTTGTCTTTTTTCCCCCCTGAAATGCTGCTGATGCTTTTGCTAGGCCTTCTGTAATTCTCTTCTTAGACTCTGTTGAATGTGTCTTGATTCTTCCCTCTCATAGAGTGTTGACTGCCCTCTACCATGTGTTTATTGTTTGGTATTCATGTTAACATTTGTTCTACTAGACTGTACACTCTTGTGTGCAAAAAACGGTGTCCAAATCCGCCTACTGCAGAGGGAAAAGGGACACTAATTGTGTGGGTGTTGGGGAAACAGGTATGTCTAAGGCCCTGCAGACCTGATATCCACTCAACTTCCCAGAAATCAGCCTGCGCCCTTTGACTTGTTGCTAATCACTGATTCCCTGTATCTGTTTTCAAGCAGGTGACAGGGGCCTGAGAAATGACAGAGTGGTAGATTAGGGAACTGGTTTGTGCCAGTCTTGGCTCTTCCATTTCATTAGTCTAGTGATGATGGGTGGTTTATTTCATCTCTCAGAGTTTTACTGACATGAGGGAATGATCATTTAGGTTTTGCTGCTTTCTTTTTGAAAGGGTAGGTGGGAGGATATGATATAAAAGACATCTTTTATAGGTGTGAAATGTTATACTAAAGTAAGATATTACCATGTAATTCTAGAATACATTGATGACTTTCTAGTTTTATAAATAAACTGGAATCTGATGACTGAAATGTTAATTTATACAAAATAGTTTTTAGGTTAAAGTCTTATTGTAGTACCTTGTAAATAGTGCTAAATAAATAAGTTTTATGTTATATTCTTTTTTTCTGCTTCTTCTTAGAAAATGTTTCCTAGCTACAGAGAAATCCCAACCTGTCATTCTACTACATCTTTGTGTCGCTTTGACTCCATTGTATCATTGTTATTAATCAGAGTAAAAAATGGAAGTGTCCAATAGTGGATTTAGAGTCCTGCTGTGTAATGTGTGGAATTATTAAACAATTGCTTAAGGCAGTTAGTTATCAGTCACGATCTCTCCTACTTTACATTTCTCTGCAGTATTTGAAATAAACTTTATAATACAGGCTATACTATAGCATAGCAATTAAATAGTCTAAGAATATTTCAACTGTAGGTAGAGCATGCTTTATTCAAACCAGATGACTCATATTTCCATTCAGCAGTGGATCAGAAACATGATGTATTCCAGAAAGTATAAGTTCACTACTCAACACTTTACCCCAAGCATCACTTGGGCAGTGGGGTTTTTTTTTTATGGACTGATTATTCCAAGTGTTTCTAGGGCAGGTGTTATTTCAATCATTTGATTCTTGTATTGAATAAATTTGATAAAATTGTTTTTATATTTTCTGCTATAAAAATTAATGAGAAAATATGCAAATTTTGGTCATCCTGTATTTAAATAATAGGACTAGTAAGTGGTTAAGCAAAGTGTATGGAAGAATACTGACTTACAGTAAGTTTTAAAAGACATTCATATGTACTTTGAAAGGAAAAAGAAAAAGCACACAGTTCCAAGAATAGCCTAGACCAGTTTAAAAGTTGTAAACTTAAATTGGATATATGATGTCTGGACTACACAGTCTGTCTCCTGTCCTCAGTGTCCCAGATTCAGGTTCCACAGCTCCTCACGCTAGTTGAAGTGTTGTCAAATCCTCAACTTTTTTTTTTTCTTAAACTGTAACATTGCTTATCTAAATTCATAGTTGTTATAATTTATATTCCAAAATTGAACTGGGAGAATATTATTCTGCAATCAGAAAGTAAATTAATTTCAGCATTATGAAGCAATTAAAATAATTGTATTGGGGAGATGAAGACAGTTCATTTTTAATAGTACAGTTTTGGGACTGTGTGAAAGAAGAATGTTTTATATGAGGTATAAAAACAATTGTGTGACTGGTTTTCATATAAAGTACCTTAGCAATATATACCAAAATTAAATGTGACTTTTTTACCTTTTTACCTCATCTTCTTAAAAGATACAAGTAAGAGAAAAACTTTACAGTTTGATTTTTAATTTGGGACATCATCGTTGGAAAATAAAAATAAACTTCTTAAAATGTAGCTAGCTTAAATGTTGTCTTGGTTACTTTTTTCTCGTTGCTGAGACAAAATACCCAACACCCAAAATGAAGGAAGGAAAGGTTTATTTAGCTTACAGTTTGTGGAGGTTTCAGTCCACAGTTGGCTGGCTGAGAGGCAGAGTGGCACATGGCAGAGGGCAAACTGTTCATGGCAGCAGAGCACAGCAAAACAAGCAGAGCAAAAGGGGCGAATGGCTGCAAGCAGCCTCTTCTCTTCCCTTACATTGTAAACAGCCTACCCCCACCCAGGGGGCGTGTAGCTCTCACAAAATCTCCATGCCCTCCTTTTCCACAGGCTCAGGAAGTATACAAAGTAAGCACCCTGGCTTCCTGCTGAATCACTCAGTTAAGCCTCCAGATTCCCCAAGTTGACAAATGTTAACATATTGACATATTTAACACTTTCATTTAAGGAAATTAAATGATGCTTAACTCATGAAATATTTGACAAGGTATTTTCTGTAATAATCTAATTATTAAAACTAGACTGTATAAATTTTCTCTGAGACATTGCTAAACTAGACGTTATATAAATTTTCTTAAGAGTCAGTGCTAAACAAATTACTGAGTTTTCTCTGGGTATCTCCTCTATTGCTTTTCTTTAATTATTGCCAGGCACCCAGTCTAGGATTTTACATGATAAAGGAGGTCACTGGACCTAATCCTAGAAACCTCTTTCTGTTTTCTCACATAACACCTTCAGGCACAGAGAAGACAAAATGCTTCATTTGCATTCTTAAACATTAGGAACTTAGAATGAATCTTTAAGCTGGAACTGTTATTGCATCTACACCTCTCGAGGAGAAAAAAGGTGAACAGCCCACTCAGGTTTATGTTAACTCATCTCTTTTTAGTATCTCGAGCTGCACAAAGAATGTATAATGTTGAAGCTTAACTGCTAGTCTCTTTCTTTTTATAGTTCGTGAGACTCAAAGTAGATGTCAGTGCTGACTACAGAGGAATAAAAAGGGAATCTTATGTGCACGAAAGAAATGGCAGACACTAACCAATTTTAATCTTCTAAGGAATGGAAGAACTTTTCCAAAATTAATAGAGAACATAGTAATTTGAATTTTTACAAATAAAACATTTCTCCTATAAGTTTGAGGTTTACCCTCATAGCACAAAAATACTCAAGAGATTTACTCTTTGTTGTAACTCCCCGTTGAACCCAAGACCTTGAGCATGACAGGCAAGTACTATAGCACTGAGCTATACCTTCGGTCCTGAGTGCTTTTTTTATTAAAGCGGTGAGGACCAAGAACCTCTTGTTTGCCCTGAGTGTCTCTCAGAAAAAAACAATATTTAATACAGTAAATTAAATAATATTCTGACTTAATGTTAGATAAAAAAGCAAAATGGAAATCGTGGGGCCAGAGATTTAGCTCAGCGGGCTAAGCAGCAGTCTGGCAAGTGTTAGGTCCTAAGTTCGAGTTCCAGTACACGTTCCCAAAAGAAAGGGAAATCATTCCACTGCATTTGGGCCGGGCATTGTGGCGAACTCCTGTAATCCCAGCACTCGGGAGGGTGAGGCAGGAGGATCATTGCAAGTTCAAGACCATCCTGGGCTACAAAATAAGCTCAAGTCCAGCCTAAACTGTGTAGTGTGACCCTGTCTCAAAAAGACAAAAAATGAGAATTTTGTTGCTACAATGCTCACTCCCTACTTGTGTGTGAAAAACAAGGTTTATATTTAACCATATTCCTTAAACTATACTTAGGTAGAAGACCTGACTTCTATCAGTAGAGTGAAGAAAGTTGTCACGTTCTTTTTATGTAACTGAATACTGTACATGGGTGTCATCTGGAAATAGTACTGCTTATGTATGTTATGCCAAATAGACATTTAATACAGAATATACATTAGACTAAATGAAACGCAGGTCCTAGTAACATTGAAAGAAAAAAAAAACCAGGTTACTTTGGTTAAACTAAATCACAGAATACACAATATACCATAAATTAAGTACACCCTGTTAGTATGGATTAGATATAATTTGAAGTTGCACTTAGCATCCAACAACTTCAAAAACTGTATGTTTATATTTTCATTTAGAATTTAAAAATAGATGCGTTGCCCCCTTATATTCATCTCCCATAACAAATTCTTGAATGTCCTTTTCTTGATGAATCACGTGTATTGTGGTCTTGTTTTGTGATATTAGTGGTGTTGCTACTGAGCTATTTCCCAGCCTATAAATTGGGTTCTTAATTTACTGTGAGCTGAGAAGCAGTTAAAGAAAATGGCCTCTATGAATGTTGGGGTTTGGAGGCTGAGGGCATCGTGTGCTGGATCGTTCTGTTTCTGCTGTGTGAATGCCCCACAGTCAGTGTTGGGGGATCAGTGGGATTCATAGTTTAGTCTTCTCCAGTCATGTCATAGCACATTGTGCAGACTTAGAACCTCTAGGATGATGTTGTATGGTAGTTTGGTAGAGCTAGGAGTATAGGTGTGTGCCACCACATCTGCCTTGGTATATTTAGTATTATAAATGTATTTAGACAGAGTCCAACTCCAAATATATTGGATATATATATATATATATATATATGAAATGAATTTCATATGTAATATGGATATTGTATATTAAAATAGGCATAACACTTTTCTAATATGTAAATTTACATAATACAAAAGTATAATTATACATTCTATATGAGATGAAATACATTGTTGAATTCCTGCCATCTTGTTTAGTGAAGCTCTGTATCATTTCTAATGTTTTTAAAAATTATGTTTTATTCTCTTTAATTGTTTGATCAATCTTGCATTCTTACTTTGGGTAATCTGAGCAACTTCATTGAAGATAACAATGTATGACATAACAAGCATTGCTAATTTCCTATCGTCTTGTTTTGAAATTTGATACCATTTTCATTGTTTTTGTGTTGTTTTGTTTTTGTCTTTGTTGTTATTTTGTTATCCTTTTTCTCTTTAAAATAAAAAAGTGATACTTTCAATTAAAATTCAAGATTGTAAAACTTTACTTATTCTCTTATTTTTCTGTAACTGCATTCAATAATTTTTAGAATTCGGACTTTAAAGGATAGAGGAAATGACAAAATTAGAATATCTTATAATTGCCATACTTAGTAACATACAAACCTACCCGCTATATGCTGTATTTCCTCTTTAGCCTTCATTTTGTTTTAGTTCTAAAAGTGGCTGTTGGTTCTTTATGTTGATGTCTCTTTAGTAATTTTAGTTTCCTAATGCTCATTCTCTAATACAAGAGTGGGAAAACATTTTCTGTGAAGGGTCAGATAATAAATATTTTTGGTTTTGTAGGCCCTGTGGTTTCTGTCACATATACTTAGTCTTATTTATTATTATTGTTTTTTTTTTTTTGTGAGACAGGATCTAGCTATGTAGTTTAGGTTATCTTGATGCATTTATTTATTTATTTGGTACTGGGAATTGAACTTACAACTTCACACTTGCCAGGCAGGTGCTGTGGCACTAAGCTATATGCCTGGCCCTTAACTCACTATTGGAGTCCAGGCTGGCCTTGAGCTTGAGTGCTGGGATTGCAGGCATGCAACACCACACCTGGCTTCTTGTCTGGAGTGCTGAGGATCGAAACCAGGGCCTATTGTGTACTAGTCAAGTGTTGTACTGCTGAACTACATCCTTAGACTACAATCTCATTTTTGTAGGGACAAAGCAGTTGTAGACAATCTGTACATAAAATTAGGAGTATGGGTGTGCTGTTTCAATTTTCATACATTGTGATGTAGTATTCTCTAATTTTTTCCCTTAAACAGTAAAAACTCCAAAATCTCTTCTTATATTTTGGGCTATACAGAAAATATAAAAACAGAAGGGACAAGATTTGGCCTACAGGTTATAGTTTGCAAACTTCTGCACTATTGGATTCCTCAGAAGGAGCTTATCTCTCCCCCATGCTGGCATTTTTTCTCTGCCCTTTGTACTTGGACATTAGTTTTGTTGAATTTGAAATTGCTTGGTTGAAAGTTTTGTTGTGGTTTTTATTTTTATTTTATTTATTTATTTTTGTTGTTCTGGGAATTGAAGCCAGGGCCTTATGGCAAATACTGTACTGCAGAGCTGCATCATCACCTCCATGAGGAATGTAATCATTATGTACTGCAAAATGTACTAATAAAAAATAAGAATTGAAAAAAAAATTCTTGGTTCATACTTTCCTTATTGAAGTATTTTATTCAATGAAGTATAGTAGTCCATTTTCTTTTGACATAACTTGTACTGTCAGAATCTGATGCTTCTTTTTTGTACTGGGAATTGAACTCAGGACTTCATGCTTGCAAGGCAGGCACTGTGCTGCTGAGCTGTGTTCCTGGCCCTAATTTAAATGTTTGCTCTGTACAAGTTAAATAATCTTTTCATTTTATTTTCTTAAGTAATAATAACTAGAATGTATTTTGGTGTTGGTCATTTTGAGTTGAACTTCTCAGGTGTGGTGTAATGTGCACTTTTAATATGAATTTTCTTTTTTATTTGAAGAAAGTTTTATTCTTATAGTTATGCCCCCTCCTTTGGTTTCCTTTAAGAACTCCTATTATCTGTATGTTGGATGCTGTTTGTTTCTCCTCAATATTTGTCATTTTCTCTTGCATTTTTTATTCATTTTAAAAATTAAATTGAAAATGTTTTCCTTCCCCTTGTTTGTGAGGTGAACATGATGTTTGCTTTGTACAGTGTCATTTTCCTTCTAGCTTAACCTTCACTTCTGAAATGACTTTTTTGTTTTCATTTCTAACTGTATCTTGAATTCTGTTTTTGAGCTTTTCTAATTCTAGACTTTAAACTGTTTTTTTCCTTGTGGTACTGGGAATTGAACCCAGTGCCTTTATGTTGATCTACATTCTCATCCCTTTGTTTTAATCTCACTAAGTCACTGAGGCAGGGCTTAAACTTGTGATCCATTTGCCTCGGCTTCCCAAAGTGTTGGCATACAAACGAGCCATCCCCTGCCCGGTTCTGTTTCATAGAATTAAAAAAGTCTTTTAGCTTGCTTTGATGTGGTAGATAATAGTCGTGTTCTCTTGTGTTGGTTTATCTTTCTTGTAGTTTTTATTTCCTGCATGGATGTTACCATGTTTTTGGTTTTTCTTAAAACTTTACACTTTTATTTTGATACTTTGATGCTTTGACACTTGGAAACTTTGATTCTTTCATTTTGTTTAAATATGTGTAAAATTAGATTTGTTCTTTATTTTTTTACAAGACCTACGGATTTAGAAAAATCAGTGGCATATGCTCAAAAATTCAAATACTAGGACACAGATAGTACCAATACTTGTCTTTTTTAAAAAATAATTTTATTGGTACATTTTAGATGTACATAATGATCCCATTCATTATAGGGAATTTGTACTTGTCCATAATATATCTTAATTCTTCTTTTTTCACCAGTGTCCTGTTATTCTTTTTTTTTTTTTGTCTTTTTGAGACAGGGTCTCGCATTACAGTTTAGGGTGGTCTTGAGTTCACTTTGTGACTCAGGCTGGTCTTGAACTTGCAGTGATCCTCCTGCGTTAGCCTCCTGAGTGCTGAGATTAACAGGTGTGCGCTACCACAGCGGCTCCGCTATTCCTTTTAATGCTCATGTTAACATTACTATATTTACTATGTGTCTCCTTTTATCTGCAATTCTATTTCTCCCTTCCCTCCACATTTTATTTTTAGTGCTAGGGATTGAGCCAACTTTTGCCTGCTAGGCAAGCATTCTACCATTGAGCTATATTCCCAGGCCTGACTTAACTGTATTAAGTTTTGAAACCTTTCATGCTGATTCAGTTTATCTCTTATGCTAACTTCCTCCACCAATTCTGGAATTTGCATTTTCTACCAGAGAGACTTTATTTTTCTTTTCTTTTAGCAGGCAATATTGTTGAAATACTTTGGCAGTTTAGCGTACGGCTGTCTTTTCTTGTCTCTTGGTGAGCCTAATCTTTGCGTTTAAAAATAATTGAATTTATAGTACAGCAATGTACTAATTGGTAGTATTTCTAAGAATCAAATGTGTATCCTTCACTGATGATAATTTCAGTTCTTTATACGCAGTATGAAGCCTGTGGTAAAGTAAATCTCATTATTTCTCTAACATAACTCTTCAAGCCTCTGATCTTTTTCCCATTTGTCCATCAAAAATTTTCCATAAACATAAAGAAAAAATCACCAAATTTAGGAAATGGATGGAATCATGGGGCAGTGATTTTGTTTTTTCATAATTGCTGCTGTGAATCACAATTATTTTCCACTAATGATGGAAAAAATCCCCACTTTACGTGACCATAAGACATTTATCTGTGCTCATTTATTTCACTCATGGTGATTTTAAAAGGACCTTAAAAAGCATATTTTTAGAAATAATCTTATTGCCACAATGTGTAACAAAAAATAGTTAACAAAAATATCAAAAGGTTACTAGTGGATGACATCTGGCCTCACATTCTAAATGACACACGTGACTGGTCAAGAACTCAGAAGAACTTTTGAAATATGCTCTATCACTTTTCGATTACCATATTGTCTTATCCTGACTTTCTTTCCTTTTTTTCCTTTCTGGTCACAGAATTCTGAGTCAGGAGTATAGAATGCTGCTTTTTCACCTTTCTTTAATTACATATAAAAGCCAATTCAAGGAGCACTTCCAAACATATTGATAAAAAGTTAGTTCCCTGGGGCATTTGTGTGAGTAGTTATTCAGCATACCACTGGCTGTTTTTCTTTTGTGTTGGATGGGACAGAGAATAGTCACTAAATACTTGATGTGAGCATTTTTCTGGACAATTTTGTATTTTGGGGTAAGTGATTTTCCTCAAGTTAGAATACATGAGAAAAGTCTGGTTAATCAGTGGCCTAGGCTGTTGGGCTCCTATTTAATCAGAAGTTTTACTCTGTAATCATAATGTATTTTGAATGTTCTCATCTATATTATCTCTTCAACTTTGTGTGGGTATTCTGATTGCTTGATTACATCCACCTGGCATAGTGGTTTTTTAAAAAAGGATTTATAATAAAGTACTTCTGTCTTAGCAGGTAAAATGAGAATATGGAGAAACAATTGATAATTGAAGCATGATTGTTTCCTCTTGCCTTTTACATAGTGTTTAGTGAGTTGCAGGTTTGGGGTAGAGAGAAATGAGTGTGATTGTTGCCCAGGTCTGGAACGGTTTATCCAGTCAGACACAGATTATGGAGGTTTGCTGTTGTTTTCTTCTCATATAGTACAGCTGTACTTTTCCTAGGTTTTATGTTTTGTGGTTTTGCATGAGATTTTTTCATAAAAATAAGGTTCTGTTTAAACTAAATATAAACATTTGATAAAGCACTACTTTCTGAACATCTGTTATGGCTGAGGAGGTTTCATGTATGGAATCCTGTCATTTGTAACTGATAATTGTAGGGTGTATTTATGTTGTTATAATGGGTATTGGAGTTCTGTGTACCTGGATGTGTTACTGCTTTCTTTTAGTTGGGACTGGATAATGGACAAAACTTAATAGCTGTAGTAATAAGCTTAGTGCTTTACATTCATGGAATTCAGGGCATGTTACCCCAAAATACGACAATTTGACATACTGAAAATTAGAAGCTGAAATAATTTGAGAAAACTGCGGAAGCAGGATTCTCCCATGAAGCAGCCATAAAACTTGCGAAGGATTTTCTGACTGTCATGAAATAGATTGTAAGATGCTCATGTGAGAGCTGTCTTCCATACACCTGGAGGAGAGGGGCACCTTTATCTCCAAAGACAAAGGGACACAGAGAGGGACCCAAGAAAACGGGCTTTTTAAAGCCTTCTCCAGTTACGTTTGTACTCTTTTCCCTGCCATTTTTCTATGACTGAGTTCTCTTCACACCTGTACAAAAACCTTCAAGATGAGTTGTGTCTCCAACTGGGTCTTCATCTCATTAAGAAGATCTGTGTGTCATGTAAAGCTTGTAGGGAATTGTGTGGTTTTCTCTTGTTAATCCCCCTGACCCTGCCCCATGAACGCGGGCCCTGCACAGTGAGTTGCATCTCCAACCCTTTTTATTTTGAGACTTGATCTCACTAAGTCGCTGAATTGGCTAGGCTGGAATTTTGTGATCCTTCCAGAGAAGTAGGATTATAAGTGTGCGCCATCAAAAGATGTATGAGCCATAAATTCTTTTAACCTTTTAAATTTTATTAGTACATGTTTATAGTACATGCAGTTTACAGTCATTTTGCGGGGTAGGTACATGGACATACTGCAGCTTGTTGCTTTCTTTAATCCTCTTCCCTTTTCATCCCCTTCTCTCTCCTTCTTTAATTCCTCTGTCCTGATTTTCATTCTTGTTGATATTACTAGTCTTAGCACGATATAGCATGTAACATTTATATTAATTGAGGTTATTAGGTTGAGCCATAAATTCATTTATTTATTTTTTGTCTTTTTGAGACAGGGTTTCACTATGTAGTTCAGTTTGGCCTTGAATTAGTAGCTGTCCTTCTGGCTCAACCTCCCAAATGCTAGGCTTACAGATGTGGGCCATCATGTCCAACCCAGCCGTAAATTTAGAAAGATAGAAGGAAAGATAGTTTCCCTACTTTACATTATTTATTTAATCCTTAATCAAACTTGCAAGGCAACTGTTATCTTCATGGTCACTCAGTGAAACAGACTGAAAAACTACAATTTCTCTTTGTCTTGCTTTTGGGCAGGAGGGTCAGTGTACATCTGGAGTTTAAAGACACTAGCTTTTCTACACATTTTGTCGGACTGATTTCTGTCACAAATTTTAATTTCCTGGTGTATTTGATCCCTTTAATAATTCATATCTCAGCCTGGAGTTGTTTCATAACCTCTATATCTGCCTTCTAAACATGGGTGCTCAATAGTCTCACAGGCATCTTTGCAAGTGCAAAATTGAAGTCATTTTGGGCACCTTACTCTGGTGGTGTTCAGCATATACATGTGTTCTTCTCTTTTTAACTTCAGGCCTTTGTCTAGTGACCTCATCCCCCCAGCAACCCCTTCCTTCCTGTTCCAGATCATGCTCCTGCTAGAGCTGACTGTAGTGTGTTTTGTTGTCTCTCACCTTAATTTCCATCACTAGCATTTTGGGGTAGACTTGCCAGGGGATTAAAGATGGTTTGTACAGAAGGGTTTTTTAAAATTTAGTTAAAAGCATACTCTACCTGGTTAAGTTCCCACTCTGTCCTTTACTCTGGTCAGAATGATGTGCATAGATTGTAAACATTGTCTGTTTTAATTTTATAAGTTATTATGATCTGTTTATGTTCCCCCAAATTTAACATCTGGTGATTTTTGTCCATGTGATCCCCATATTGAACTCAAAGCCTGGTGAAGAGTTGGCATTCAGTATATGTGGATATTTGTGCTGTATTGTGGACTGGGAAGCGGTATATTAAGGGTACAAAGATTTATAAGGCAGTATAGGGATGAACTTAATGTTTTGATTGGGTGGCAGGATATAGTATATAAATATCACATCATAGGAATTGCTTTCCTGAAGAATACTGTCACAACCATGCAGGAGTTCTTCATTATTTTTGGTTACTTTTTATGACTATGTGCACATGTCCTATATGCAAAATACAGCATTATGTATTTTAATGTGTTGACTTAGGTGCTTACTTCTAAGGTATTTTTGCTAATCAGTGTATAGTTATAAATACGTAGTCATACATAAGTATATGGGTTTTCTTTTTATAAAATCATAGCTCCATTTTGTGCTGTGTAATACTTTTGTTATAAATTTCAACTTGTTTTCTCCATAGGCATCAGAAGGTGTCACTTTCATTGGGCCCGACACACATGCTATTCAAGCCATGGGTGACAAGATTGAAAGCAAATTATTGGCCAAGAAAGCAAAGGTGAACACAATCCCTGGCTTTGATGGGGTAGTCAAGGTGAGAAACTATTTTATCCTTTCCTTACAGTACATGTCCTCAAGTCATGTGCTTGTGGCAAGTGTAGGGAAAATGTAATTATTACTTTTTAGAATGCATATGAGGTAAAAAAGAAAATTATTTATAAATTGGATTATTTTCAGTGGCATGAATTAAAGATTGTAAAAACTACTTAAGCATTGCATTAAGTGGTGATTAAAGTTGTGCTGTGGGGGTTGGGGTTGTAGCTCAGGAGTATGATACTTGCTTAGCATTGGTTGGGTCGTGGGTTCAGTCCCCAGCACTGCAGGGAGGGAGGGAGTCAAATCTCTGGGTTTAATTTAAGTGTTTTATATATTTGATGTTCTGTGTTTACTGTAGGCCTTTCTCTGTACATATAAAGTGTAAATTGTAATCCTGTTTCGGTGGCAGTGAAATAGCTATAGGTGACTAGATCCCAAACACTGAGTAGGTAGCTTTGGAGCTGGAAGCTTCTGAGGAGCAAATGCAAAAATTGGAGTATATGATTCGTCATACCCCCTAGGAAAAATTATTCATTTGTTTCTAGTGAGAAGAAAATACCTATGTAGGTTTTCAACTTTGTGATTTGAGTTAGCCTGTAAGAGTTCAGCATCTTGTGCTTCACTGTATTCCTTTTGACGTTTTGTGCTGGACAGATTTTCACTGTGAAGGATCATTTCATGCATTACAGGAGAATGAATATCCTTAGCCTTGTGTCCGTGTTTACATGTACCCTTGGGCTTGCATTGCTCCAGGTTCTGCATACACTGATTCTACCAACCTTGGACTGAAAATATTTAGGGAAAAAAAAGTGCATCTGTTTTGAGCAAATACAGATGTTTTGTTTTATTTCCTAAGCAATACATGTAACAACTATTTACATAGTATTTAGTTTGTTTGGGTTTTTAAAGTAACCAGGAAATGATTTAAATTACATGAAGGTAACAGACTATGTGTAAATGCTACTGTTTTATATTAGAGACTTAAGCATCCTTGGCTGTCGGTATTGCTGGGAGGTCTGAAGCAAATCCTCTGCAGGTGCTGATGGATAGAGCTATATTTGCCTCACGCAGTGTTTTCGTTCATTTTGTTCCACGTGCTCTTTAAAACCAGTTCCTCCTCTTGTGCTACAGATATATCTGTTCTAGACATGACAGGGTGCAGTTTTTACTGAGTATCTCCATATCTTGCTTTGCACTTCTAAAAAATCTTTTTGAGACAGGGCTCCTTTATACACTTAAGGCTGACTTTGAACTTACTTTGTAGCTCAGGCTGACTTCAAACTCGCAGCGATCCTCTTGCCTCCGCCTCCTAAGTGCTGGGATTTCAACTTCTACACCTGGCCCTTTCTTTTTTTCTCTACCTTAAAGTCTCATTTTTTTGGTTCCTTTTTAAGTCCCATCACTATTAAAAATGCTCAGCCATGGCTGGGGATATAGCTCAGTGGCACAGTGACTGCCTGTCAAGCACAAGGTTGTGAGTTCAATTCCCAGTACCAAAAAAACAAAAGTTTAAAAAATGCTCAGGCAACAGATGTATTGATCACTTGGCTAAGTGGGAAGGGTGTGGTGACAAGTAAGATACATATGATTAGTGGGAAAGACAACAAGTTTCTCCCATTCCTGAAACAGGATGACCCGATGACCCTTATCAGTCTATAGCTGCCATCTCCTTTCTCACGTCTCTTTCATAGTTGACTTTGTGAGGAAGGCGTGTTCCTTACTTTCCTGCCCACATCTTTTACTTTCTTTTGCCAAATCTCTTACCAGCAAAATCTTCCTCTTGCTAAATCCAATATATAATTTTAAATCCTGCTTTATTTCAATCTTTCATAAGCACTGGAATCTTGTGGTCACTCTTACCTTGTTAAAATACTATTTATTTCTGGCATATTTCTCAGTTCTATTTAAAAATTTTTTCCCCTTAAATGCTCTCTGATAGTTTTCTTGATGCTTGTCTAATTTTTGTTCCTTAAATCTTAGTTTTATCTTGGGTTCTGAAGAGGATACTTTCTGTTCTTATTGTACAGGCTTGCCCTGGGCAGTCTTATTTCATGGCACCAGTTTCCACCTTATCTGTCAGTCTCAAACATATCTAGATGTATTTATCTGTCTCTTTCTGATCCAGATCTCTCCTCTGAATTTCAGAACTGCACATCTAGTTCCTTCTTAACCAATTCTCGGTATTGGATGTTCCCAAGGCGCCTGAAAGTAAGGTTAGAAGCTGAACTCATCATCTTTGTAAGCCAGGACTTAGTACTGTGGCCCAGGAATGCTTGTTTTTACAGTTTTTTGGGGACTGTAACATGTTCATTCCTTTTTATATTATTCTACTATAGTGGCTGAGCAGAGTGTACAAAGAGCATATGGCTCACAAAGCCTAAAATAGTTCTTTTGGTCCATTAAGAAAAAAAAGCTATCCTGACCCCTGCTATAAACTTCTCACCTTTCTTTTTGTTTTGCTGGAGAAAATGGTGGCCTTGTCTACAGTTTTTGAAGCTACAAATGTGGAATCATTCATGATTAATACAATAGAAAACTCAACTTAATGGCTTTGGATCTATTTACTTTTTTCTTTCCCCAAGTTAATGCCAAATTCCAGGTATCATCACCTAGTCTGGATTACTGTCACGCTTATGATTGCTGTCCTTGTAGCCTTTCTGGCTCCCATCCAAGTAATTTTCAACATTTTAGCTTGAATGATCTTTCAGAATTTTAGAATTGATTGTATGCTTATCTTTAATAACTCTGAAATGGCCAGTTATTTAACTCTTTTAAATAGCTGGCCCTTGATTCCTCTCCCAACTGATAATGCGTTGGCCTACCCTTTGCGTTTTGTGTTGTCAGCTATAATCACCACCTTTACAATTCTTGAAACTTCTGTAGTTAACTCTGACATACGTATGTTGACTCTGCTTCTGTGTTGATTCCTGAGCATTTTCTTCTCATTTTTTAGGTCTTAGGTTAAACAAACTCATCACACCAGCATTCCTTGACTGTTTAGGGTGGATTGCCCTCTGCTATATTTTCCTTTAGTATCCTGCATTTAACCTATCAATTTTAAACCATTCACTCATCTATTCAACAAGTATTTATGAAGTATACAGTTTGTCTGATAGTACTTGAAGTGGTGTGGATAATAATAGTGAGTAATGGACTGAAACAAGGTTTCCTGCTGTCGTGGAGCTTACACAATAGAGGGAGGAAACGAACAGTAAGCAAGTGATAGAACGTATAACAGGTGCTATGGGGAAGTGCAAAGCAGCTTGGCGCTGAGAATAACACAGGCAGAGGTGTTGGGGCTGACGTGTACCTAATACTGAACAACAACATGAAAGCATATGATAAGAGTAGAGTGATCAAGGGAGAGACAGATCAGAGAGATGTGGTATTGTAGGGAGCTAAGAGTTTGGAGTTCTGGATTGGTCATTTATACATATTATCTGCATATTGGTTAGACACAGCAAAAGAAACCAGAAACCAAGAAGAAAAACAAAACAGACAGTAGAAATAGATGGCATTGGCTGATATGGACTGTGAACCAACTGTGATTACTATGTTAAAGAAATTTGAGGAAAATATGGAAAGAATGGATAAATACAAAGAACTTCACAAGAAAATTTAGGTGTGTAAAAATAGAAATTATGTAGCTGCAAATATAAAAGATCGACTTAGGTCTAACAATAGATTAAGCAGAATATAGGATGCATGTTATAGGATGCATTAATATTTCATTCCTTTTTATATTATATAATCTATTTTGTGAATATACTGCTTTAATAAATTCATCTATCAGTTGCTGGACATTTGGATTATTTCTACTTTTGGCTATTATGATTAGTGCTGCTATGAACATTTGTGTACAAGTTTTTATCTGGATACCTGATTTTAAATTCTTTTGGATATATGCTTGGCAGTGGAGTTGCTAGGTCACGTGATAATTCTCTGCTTAGCTTTCTGAGGACTCATCAGGCACCCAAATCTTTCGTGTATTCCCCCTCCTCTTTTATAGTCTCCTCTCTTCAGTTTGGGTACACTCTACCACTGTGATAAAAGTGATGGTGTGCAGCTCAGGTAGGTTACATTTCCTGGTAAAGGTGAGGGATGCCACTCTATTCAGTTACATTACATGGCAAAGTTATCAGGTGTCACTCCTGTGGTTGTCTTATTCATTATGTAGGGCTCTGTGTTGCAGGCCAGAAAATAAGATTCTTGTCACTAGCTTGATGAAGTAAGTGTCAAGTTGAGGAAGCCCATATGGCACCAAACTGTGGGTGGCTCCTCAGGATGTTGGAGTGGTAACTGCCATCTAGGGTCCAGGAAAAAACTGGGGCCCTCAGCCATACAGCCACAAGGTCATCTGTAAATTCTGCTAGCCGCCTAAATGCACTTGCGGCAGATTTCTCCCCACAGGAGCCTCCTGGGGAAGTGCGGCCTGGCCCGTACCCTGAATGCACTTGTGCAGGACTCTGTACACTGTGCTATCTTGGCTTCACTAGCCCTTCAGCTGTTGGGTGTCAGTCCCTCCTCACTTTTCTTTTTCCATTCAGTACAGGGGATTGCGCCTACGGCTATATTCCTAGGTCTTCTTTTAGTCATTTATTGTGAAACAGGGTCTAAGTCACTAAAATTGCCCAGGCTGGGCTTGAACTTGGAATTCTCCTGCCTCTCAGAGTGCTGAGACATAGGTGTATGCCACCACACCTGGCTCTTCCTCACCTTGTTTGGAGATATGTTGCAAGTTGGTGTACAGGTTTGCATGGGTCACTATGAACTGTGATCTAGTTAGCCTGCATATATCTCTTTCAGGATATTTGTAATTTCTTTCTGAAAAAGAATCTGGCCTTTTCAAAGTCTTCAGTTTGGGATTTAGTCACAAGGTTACTGATGAGTCAAGGCTTGAAGTAATTCTGGCTCAAGGATAAGTATCAGAGAACTCGGGTTCAAGGAAGAGACCATCTGGAAAGCATGTGATGTGGCAATTGTGTTTGCACAGTAGACTTTTTTTCTTAATAGGTGTAGTGTCTCATAGTAAGAAGGGATTGTTCCTTGACTAAAGGACCAAGGGTGATGGTTGTGAGCAGGGACATGGGAATGTGAAGGCTACTACTGATACCAGATGTTTATTGACTCAGAGGAGAAAGTGCTTGTGTAACAATAGAAGGAATTAAGGTTAATACTGTACTATCTTATCAATAAAATTTCACATATTTATTCATTAATAATTAGTGAAAATTCATTTGAGTAAAATGTTAAAGGGTCATTCTCTGTTGAACATTCTCTACTGTAGTTTTTTCCCTTAATGCTGTTAGATGATACAAAATAATTCTTTTTCCAGTGTCGCTTCTGTTCACAACACCTGCAGGTGTCTTTATCAGAGACATCTAGTGTTTAATTTCTGAAGTGGAAGCCCTTAGTTTTATCTGTAAGGTCACCAGATTATTCTGGGTCTTACTTGACTTATTTTTTGAAGCTTTCAAAATAAAATAGTATGGAGTTAAAGATATGACCATATAGTTTTTCTAAGCTAGTTTTTCCTCATTTATAAAATTTTCTATTTCTGGCTTGGGGCTGTTCAAAGAGGGTGAAGAGGAAGCTGGAATCACAACCACTTAGTGTTCCTCCTGAGTGCAGCCCAAAGGTGGTAGCAAGATCATTTTGGAAGATCCCTTGGGCTTTTCCTTCCTCACTAGAACACTTGGGTTAGAGTGACCTATGTCAAAATGTCCAACATTTTGAGTGTTTTTAAACCTTTCTGGTTACATACTTTTTTGAGGCTAAGTCATTCTTAGGGTCTTCTTCCTACTTTTTGTATCTTCTGTCTGAGGTTCTTAGCAGCAGTAGGAACTAGTTGATACAAATCTTGGGAACCTGTTTATCTTATGTAGGCTTTGGAAGTCATTAGCCGTGCTTTTGAGCTCAGAATGAGACCTTGACTTTAATTCAGGCATAAGGGACTTGCCCTATTCTTTCAGGGGTTTAATTTTAAGAGGTGAGTTTGCTTTGTAGGTTGCTGGCCAAGCAGAAGGAAAGGGGAGGTCATTAGAAGAAGAAAGAGCAGAGCAGGGGAAATGGTGGCAAACACACTGGAGAAGAGTGGTTGGATAAATATTAGTAGGCTCTAGAGAATGTGAGGTTTTTCACATTTTCATTTGGCTTTTCTTACGCTTTTCTATTCCCTATCATCTTTGTATGCCCCATGAATTTTGTAAGGGAATAATTATTAAATCTGAAAATTTTTTGGAAACTTCCTCATTTGAATGAAGGAAATGCAGAACACTATATATTTGAGATTTTGTTTCCTTTCTTTTTTGCTCTAAAGTTCGCTTTCAAGTGAACCATTCATTTTGAAAGTTTCCAGAAGAATCCACTATAATTTGAAACTATCCCTGGTGAATTGATGCCATTTAGAAAGATACAAACATCAGTTGGAATTAAAGGTTTAACATATTTAAGGGATAGAAGTCTGGCTCAGATCACAGACTTAGCATGAGATAAACCCAAGAGAATCTCACAAGGGCATATTAAATATGTTTGTATTTCTCTACCCAATGGCTCTCAACCCAGTGGTTGGCTATGTGTAATTATAAGCCGGATGATATGCATGTCTTATTAGTTTATGATCTGGGGAGATTTCTCCTGGATCCAAATTTCCATGAACAAAACAAGTCAAGACTGAGGAAAATGCTCAGGGTTCCTATGTAAGTTTCCTTTTGTTTGGAGGTAAGTTTAATGAAAACTAAACTGTTAGATTTAAAGGACCTATGTCTGTTCTCTTCCATGTGAACTTTGACTTAGAATAAAAAGTAAATAAAATAAATGCAGAGGGTATTTTGTTAGTAACGAGGAAGATTTCCTCTAATAATAAGCTTTTTCAAATTTTATGAGAAAATCAGGGAATTTCTCATTCTCATTGTTGTTCAGAAGGAAATTGGAGCTCCATCCTATATAATAAGCCTATCTCCCCACTGTGCTGGGGAGATCCCTGAGTGGATGGCTCAGTGGGTATCAGAGGAGCGTATAGTTGTTAAATCTTGACCTGAGCTATTCGTGGATCTTGGAACAGGTCAGTGAAACCTACAAGATTTCTTCATTGTAATGGTATGGTGTACTACACTGGGTAGTAGACTTGGCATTGTTTTTTAACAGGTTATTTTGATTGTATGGAGACTGACTTTGAATTTGTAACCTTTGTTCCACTGAATTTGGTAAATACCTTTTCTACTTGAAAAAGTAGAAGAAATGAAATTTTTCTAATTGTTTTCTTCTTTGTGCATATTAGATATAGCATTCTGTTCTCAGATTATCATTATCAGTGTTAACTTTCAGCATGGTACGTAGCTTTTAATAGCCAAATCTTGACCTGGGCTATTAGTTTCTAAGGCCACAATTGAACCTACAGGTTCTGGTTTTCAGATAAACACTTAAAAATTAATTTAAAGAAGTATCCTTTTGTATTTCTGGAAACCTCTAAGGTTAGTCTTTGTTATGGTTGACACATTGTGTCAACTTGAGTCTAGAGGCTTGGCTAAGTGCCTCAGCAGGTCTAGTCCTGGGGTGAAAAGGACATGCCCGTCCTGCTCAGGTATGTTGTTCATTGTGTCAATGTGAGAAGTGTAGAGGGTTAACTAAGTGACTGAACAGGATCTTTACTTTGTAGTCATCCTGAGCCTGTGCAAGAGGAGGACTTGGAGATGGTGCATGGGGGTGGATAGCCAGCATATAATATAAAGAGGGAAAAGACACTTGTTCCTCCCCTCCTTTTGCTCTTGTTGCTTTTGCTGTTTTCTGCTGTCATGACTATTGCCCTCTGCCATGTGCCACCCTGCCTTGGAGCCAGGCAGCTATGGACTGAAACCTTCACAAACTGTGAGCTAAATAAACCTTTCCTTCCTTAATTTGGAGCTTCAGGTATTTTGTCTTAGCAATGAGAGAAAAGTAACCAAGCCAGTCTTATTTCTAAGTTGCTTTTATTTCTGACACAAGAGGCTACACATATTTTTCTTTGAAATTTTGTTAGGGTGATTTTTTTTTTTGTAGTAATTTCACATTCATTAGATACTTCACTACTTTTCAGTTTTTAGTTTAGATTTATTGGCTAGAAGAATACTCTCGAGTGTGTGTATGCAGAAAGAATGTCATCCCAACAGCTTGGGAGTCACATTCAATACTCAGTGCTGAGTATTGAACCCAGGACATCATGCATGTTAGATGAGTGCTTTGCTACTGAGCTATACTCTCTGCCCGCCATAGAGGTTTGTCCATGCAAATAAATAATGTAAAATTTTGGACGGTCTTATGGTGTTAACAGTTTGCAGGGGCTGGGGATATAGCTCAGTGGAATAAGCGCTTGCCTAGCAAGCGCAGGGTCCTGAGTTCGATCCCCAGTACCACAAAAAAAAAAAAAAAACAGTTTGCGCTGGCAAAACACATATACTAATTTTAATATAGATCTTATTTTAACTCATAGCATTGTTTAGCCTGTAGTACTTTTAAGACTAAATTCTTTGTGTGTGTGTGACTAGATTCTACTTTTTTTCCCAAGTGATTTTTATCATCAACCTGAGTAAATTAGTGAGGTTTCAATTTGTTTAATTTTTCTTTGAAACTTTTGGTCCTTTCTCATTTGAGTGCTTGGGATGTTTTACGGAGGTAGTTACTCACACTTTTTTATTTTTATTTTTGTTTATGGTGCTAGGCATTGAACACAGGGCCTCACACTTTCTAGGCAAGCACTCTACTACTGAGCTACATCCCTGGGCGACCTGTACTCTTAAAACATTGTGTGAAATGCTTAAGTGGTCTTCTGGAACTGTTTACTTTATGGCCTGTTAATTCAGTTCTTGGGTCATCCTTTTTATGAGAGAGAAACTAATGTGGTTTTTCTTTGGAGGGGTTACCAGGAATCAAACTCAGTACTTTGTGCTTGCCAGGCAGGTGCTATGCCGCTGAGCTGTCCCCCTGGTCCGAGAAACTAGTGTTTTAAAATATGGTTCTTAAGTAGTCATATTGTATCAAGTATTTCACAAGTTTAGTTTTATTCAACATCTTACTGACTTAATCTCAAGAATTTAAAAACAGTGAAGAATATGCAGGTGAAGATGTTGAAAGAGGGGAATTAGAATCCTAGTTTACTTAGCCAAGAACAACATTGTCACAGACCTGATTTCAAAGAGCTTAAAGTTCCCTTAGGGAGACCGATAAGTCCCAAACAATACATTTTAGTAATGCTAAGCCTAGGGTACATGAAACTCATATATGAGGCACAGTAAAACTGGTTTTATGTCATGGCAGATCTTCCTGTGAACATGATAGCTAAGTGATATCTGAAGTAATAGTGATTTTTAGCTAAGAAGTGCGAGTTATGATGGCATATAGCAGTTGCAGTGGAAATACCTTTATTGAAAAAGCTGAGAGGCCATTGGAGCTTTAGAAAACTGCATATAGGGTGAGAGTGGGCTAAAGTAGAAGGAAGGTAGACAAGATATAGATCCAGATATAGGGTCCAGGCCATCCTTGAGCTGTTGGGAGTCTCTGAATAGTTTCATACAGAAGAGTTAGCATGATAGAATTGTGAAATTAAAAATCTCATTTCGGTTTGCTGTGTGGAAAATGGGTTAAAACAGAGTTAAACTCAAGATTGTTATATGATATAGGTTCCTCTGTTTTTAGTCCGGGTAAGATATAATAGAACCTAAAATAAAACATGGAGATGCAGCAAAATAGATGTGTTTAGAGAAACAGTGAGTGTTGAATTTATAGGATTATGTGATGTGTTTTAAGGGGGGGGTAAGTACAAGAGGAGGAATCTCCAGTGATTATATTGCTAAGCCTGTATTAAGATTCATCGGTATTTGCTGTACTGTTTTTACAACTGGCCAAATGTGTACTAAAGTTTGGAAAGATTTGAAAGCACACTTAGACTTCAATATCCTTGTATTCACTATCCTTAGATTCAACCAAAATGAGACTGATAGTATGTGTCTGTACTTAATACATTGAGATCTTTTCTTCTTGTTATTCTCTAATCAGTACAGTATAACAGCTATTTGGATAGCATTTGCATTGTGTTAGATATTATAAGTCGTGTAGAGACTGAAAGTATCTGAGAAGATGTGCATAGGTTATATGCAAATACAGTTCCATTTTCTGTAAGATAGTTGAACATCCATGGATTTTGGTATCTGGAACTACCTCCATGGATACCAAGGGAGAAGTATATATTAAAACAGAAAGTGTTCTGCTTCTCTTATACTAACTGGAAAACTCAAACCATTCTTGGGCCCAAGATTATTGGTAAGCTGTACAGAGTAGTTGAGAAAGACTTTTGTGTACAGATACAGCTCTTACTCACGGTATTTTGACCCCCCACCCAATAGAGGCTGAACCTATTCTAGGAACGCATTGCAGAAAGTAAGCTCCCAAGTAATTCCATATGAATGAGTAGCAGGATTCTCATCCAGAGAATAGAGAATTAAAGGTTAGAAATTAGGCTGTAGCAAGCAAGAAAGAACTGTAGTCTGGACTATGGATAAGTTATTCAGTTTGACACTAATATCACTATAAAAATATATTGGATGTTTAGCACGTGGGGAGAATGGTTGTGTTGGCTGGCCTTCCCTGTGGGTTTTTCCTTGCTCAACAGCAGTTCACAGATTATCTGATCCAGTGTGTTCAAAGAGGTAAAGTGCCTCGTTTTTGTATTATTGTACTTCTATGGTATAAAAGTTCAAGGGAAAGTAATGACAGAGGATTTAACAACTAAATCCAGGCAAGGAGGGAACAAACTTGTAGCTTGGGGTGGCAGGCTGTCCATTTTATTACAGATTGTGAAACTTAATAGTATGTATACTGTGGGCCAGGTCCTATTCTGGTGTGTTTTAACCTTAACTAATTTCATCTTCTCAGTAGTGCATGCTGTAGATACTCTTTTTTTGTTTTTGTAGATATTCTTATTGTGTCCCTTTTACAGGTAAGGGAACTAAATTCTAAGAGGCACATTAGTCATTTGATGACAGTCACAGAGTGCAAGCCTTTTGGCCTCAAAGTATAACTAATAGAAAGAGCAAAATAAACTAAAGATAGCAGAACATAGGGAGATAGGAGGAGGATAGGAGACCAAGAGATGGAGGGAGGGGACGAGAGAAGGGTTAAGATGTGTTATGTACCTGTTAATTCCCTGTGATGAATATAATCATTATATACAGCAAACATATACTAATAAAATTATAAAACAGTTTAGTATCTATAAATTGAAATACATTTGAACCCACCCCAACCCCTCCATACTAGAGACTGGATCCAGGGCCTTTGCACTGAGCTAGAATTGCTAACCCTTTTTAATTGTGAGATAGGGTCTCACTGAATTGCCTGATTGCCCAGGCTGGATATGAACTCTCAGTCCTCCTGCCTATGCCTCCTAGAGCGCTACCATTTCAGAAGTGCACCACCAAGTCCACCTTTCTTACTTTTTAACATAACTTTAACCTGTAGCACTTCTATTTGAAAACTTATTGCCATGTGAAATTTAATTTAATGAAACACTTTACTTAAAAATTACAAATAGGGATGGGCATGTAGCTCGGTATTAGACTGTTTGGCTAGTATACATATAAGAAAGCATTTCAAACCGTGAAGTTGAAACCTGTGTTTAAAGCTTGGGAAGATGTATGATACAATGAAAAAATGTGCTTGACTAAGAAACCAAGGGTAAATAGTGGCCTTGGGTTTGCCTGATGTCAGCAATATTTCATTGAGTGTACTTGGTTTTAAACTGAAATCTGACTCTCCAGAGTTCCTACTTTGAACCACTGGCTGTCATTTATGTTAATTTGAATAGGCCTCCGTACACTTTGGATGTAAGGCTACTTGCTTATAAAATTGGTGTTCTGGAGATGAGTACTTCCATTGGCATTTATGAGAGTGTATCTTACCATAACAGACTTATTTTTATGAAACCTGATGGTAGGTGCTTATCGAACAAATAATGTGTTGATCATCTGTACCAATTTGCTAAGCTCTGGGGATTATGTATCGAGCAAGACAGAGCTAGTCATTTCCCTTGTGGAGATGAAATGTGGGGGCTGTGTCATAATTGAACGACAGGGTGTAATATGATCGCACAGCTGTGTTGTATAAGCTGGATAGGGAGGACTGGAAAGGCTTTCCAAAAGAAGCAGCATTTAGGTGAAACCAAAGGCATGTCCTGTCTGAATCCAGTGACGTAGTCATTTCTCTCGCCTAGAGTGCCCCCTCGCACTCGCACCCTCGGACCCCGCCCGGCCCTCCACGTGCTCCTTCGTTCATTTGCTTGTTTCTCCATTTGCCTCCCCTGCCTTGTTCGTTGGATGCCTCCTACATGCCAGGTGCTATTCTCCGAGTTTGGAGTACTGACCCGTCTGGATACAAATTTCTGCCTTGCATTTTAATAGGAGCTTACATTTTAATAGCATTGAGAGATGGACAGGGTAGACAGTACTCATAATAAATAAGGAAATGATATGCCAAATTCTTCAAAATGCAGCCAGCGTAAAGCCCTTCATTTCCTTGCTCTTAAGTTAAGTTCACTCTCTTTAATGTGACTTGTTGAGACCCCAGCTGTTCTGTTTTTCACCATCCTTTCATGTGGTGGGTCTCTTTTCAAAGTCACTATGCCTGAAAAGATGCCCAGGAGTCTTTCTGAACTTGAGATCCTTTGTTGTCACATTCCTTCTTTACCACTTCTATGCAACATGCATCACTAACATCATTTCTTAGCTGCTCTGTAGTGTGTGAGGTCTGTCTTGTCCAGAAGCCTGTAAATTACATGACAGCTGGGGCTGTGTTTTCTTGTCCCCCTGCCCTGCCCCAAGTGTCTTCAGGACTCAGTACATGGCCTGCTTTAGTCTGAGTTGATTGCATGAAAGAGAAGGAGTTCCTGGCTGAGCTCAGCAGCCATTCTTCCATGCAAAGACCAGGAAGGGTGTCTGGGATTTGGGGTGAAGGGGAGGTGATAGTGGAAGGGACTGGGGCTCAGAACAGTGGCACAGGCACGAAGGATTAAAACCAAGTTTGAACTGGAAATCATGAAAAATTTAAATGAATTTGTGGAATACGGTTTGTTTTCTAAAAAACAACCATTTACTAAATAATTTCGAAAACACCCTCAAGCATGGCTGTTTTTAAACTATAAAAGTAGTATGAACTATGAAATTATGATTCTTATGGTATAAAACAAGTCCCTAATGGTATACAATGCTAAATAAAAGTTCCTCTTCCCCAGCTCAGCTGAACTCTTCCCTTCCCGTCTTCTTTCTCTTTCTCTTTCTCTCTCTCTTTCCCCATCTATCTCTTCCTTCCTTCCTCCCTTCCTTCTGTTTTTCCTTGCCTTGTTACTGGGGATTGAACTATATCACCAGCTCTTTTTTTTCATTTTATTTTGAGTCAGGATCTTGCTATGTTTTCTAGGTTGACTTCAAACCTCCTGCCTCAGTCTCCTAGTTTAGCTGGGATTACAGACTTGTCCTACCATGCCCATTTCTTTCCTCCTCAACTCTTTTTTTTAATTATTTTATTTTTAAAAGTAAAAGAATGAAAACATTAACAAACAGACACAAAGTAACACAAGAACAGTATAATCAAAACTGAACTACAGACAAAGTGACAGAGAATTAACAATGGTTGTTGTATTACATATTGATAACTTCAAAGTGTATGCCCAGGAAACACATATAGACATACAAAATTGATCAAACAACCAATCATTAACTGTTCTGTACAATAAAGTGACATAAGTTAATAGTGGAGCCATGTTAGCCATCCTGCATATACATATATATATACATACATACATACACAGCTATCTCTTTCTTCCTTTTCTCCTTCCCCTCATCGCATTTGCTCTTTACTTTTGAGCAGTTTCCTTTCATACCTCCTAATTCATATTTCCACCTTCAGGTTCTTACACTAGTGACACAATACTTTGCTTGCATATGAACCTCTGATTTATTTCACTTATGAGTATGGTGTCTAATTGTGACCATTTGCCTACAAAAGCCCCAAATCTGTCCCTCTTTATAGCTGAGTAATATTCCATTATATAAATGCCACAGTTTTTTTATCCAGCCCTCTGTGGATGGACATTTGGGTTGCTTCCACAATTTAGCTATTACAAATTGCGCTGCTATAAACATGGGTGCACATATATCACAGTAATTTGATGTTTTCAGATCTTCTGGGAAAATGCCCAGAAGGGGAATAGCTGGGTTGAATGGGACCTCTAGACCTAGTGTGCTGAGGAATGTCTAAACCGATCTCCACAGTGGTTTCACCAGTCTGCATTCCCACCAGCAGTGCAGAAGAGTTCCTATTTCTCCGCAGCCTTGCCAGCATTTGTTATTGGTTGATTTATTAATGCTGGTCAATCTTACTGGGGTGAGATGAAACCTCAATGTTGTTTTTATTTGCATTTTTTGAATGACTAAAGATATGGAACATTTTCTCATATATTTATTTGCCATTTGTATTTCTTTATCTGAGAAGTGTGTATTTATCTCAGATGCCCATTTCTGGACTGGGTCTTTGAATTTGGAGAGGTTCATGTTTTTTAATTCTTTGTATGTTCTAGATAGAAGACCTTTGTCTGAGGGATAGCCAGCTAGGATTTTTTCCCAATTTGTGGGTTTTCTTTTTACTCTGCTGGTGATTTCTTTGGATGTGCAAAAACTTTTCGGTAGGATGAGGTCCCAGTTATTGATTCTTTGAATTGTTTCCCTTGCAGTTTGATTTTTGTTCATGAACTCTCTGCCTACTCCTATGTCTTCAAGATTTTTACCTACTTTCTCTTCCAATAGATTTAGAATTTCTGTTTTAATGTTGAGATCTGTGATCCATTTTGACTTGAGTTTGGTGCATGGTGATAGACTCGGGTCTATTTTCAGTTTTCGGCAAGAGGCGAGCCAGTTTTTCCAGCACCATTTATTAAACAGGCTATCTTTTTTCCAGTGAGCTTGGTTGGCCCCTTTGTCAAATATTAGGTGGCTGAGTGTGTTTTTCGTTGTGGCTGCATCTTCCAGTCTGTTCCATTGATCCTCAGGTCTGTTTTTTAGCCAGTACTAGGTTGATTTTATTACAGTAGCTTTGTAGTATAATTTCAGGTCAGGGATTGTGACTCCAGCTGACTTGTCCTTGTTGCCCAGGATTGCTTTTGCTATTGTGGGTCTCTTGGTTCCAGATGAATTTAAGGAATGTTTTCTCTAGATCTGTGAGGTATGTTAATGGTAGTTTAATGGGAATTGCATTGAATCTGTACAATTTTGGTAGTATGGCCATTTTCAGAATGTTGGTTCTTCCTAACCACGAGCAAGGAATGTTTTTCCGTTTATTGAAATCCTCTTTGATCTCTTTTTTCAGAGTACTATAGTTCTCATTGACTAGATCTTTCACTTCTTTTGTTAGATTGATTCCTCAATATTTCAGTTTCTTGCATCCTGTTATAAAAGGTATGGTTTCCTTCCTCCCCAACTCCTAATCTTACATTTCAGCAATAATTTAAGCCGAGTGTTTGTATCTGTTCATACATGGTGTTTATTCAGAAGTGTATTGCCATCTTAATATGAATAAAGGCACATTATGTATACTACCACTTGCTCTTTCTTCCCCAAGTTGACTAAATACTTCTTGCTTATCTTCAGAGTATAAGAGTTATACTATTAGAGATGACAGGAAACTAGGAGGTAGATGTGTAGAGATGGGGAAAAGGATCAGGGGAATGGGGAGGAAAGAGAGGAATAATAGATTGCAAGTGGTCAAGGCATGTTAAATGTTATACTAATTTCCCAAACTGAACCAACTTTACCATTCTGTATTACTAACAGGCATGCAGGCAGGCAGGCAGGCAGGAAGGAAGAAAGGAAGGATCATCCTTATATTTTTTCAAGGCCATGCAGTGAGCCATTGTTATCAGTGTACTGTTTGTGGTACTAGTCCACTATTGAAGGCCTCTTAAATTGTTTCTCAGAGTTTTCATATCAAATACGCCAACATACTGAAAATAATAAATTTCTTTATAGGTCTCTGTGTGTGTGCATGTGAATATCTGTAGGGTAACTTCCTAAGAGTGAAGCTGCTGGGTCAGGAGACACACATCCTCAGACTGTTTTTGAAACTGTTGCACCATTTTCTGTGACACCAGGGATGAGAGGTGTTTATTTACCTTTAAGTTACCACTCTTGACCATGATCAAAAATTAACTTGCTGGGTGAAAATATGCTCTCATTGTCGTAATCTGTGTTTCTGTAGTTTTGAGTAGATTGGACATACTTCATATGTTACCCTTTGGGATTTCTTTTTATTTGAACTTCTTAGTTAACCATTTGCCCATTGTTCTGGATGATTGTTGATCTTTTTTTGCTTATTTGAAGCTTGCTCACCCTTCCTTCCTTCCTTCCTTCCTTCCTTCCTTCCTTCCTTCCTTCCTTCCTGCCTTCCCTCCCTCCCTCTCTCTCTCTCTCTTTTTGCTTGTAACTTTATTTGGACGTTTGACGGTATCATATATTGGTACTATTGACTTTGGAGCTATATGGGAATTTTTATCTTTTCAAAAGTAATTTTATGTAGCCTCATAATAAAATAAATGTGCAGAAAGACCATATTGCAGCTGAGTGTATGTAATAGTTTGTGAAGTTAATAATAGAAATTTTAATGTCTAGTACATAATAGGTCTTCATTAAAGTTTTGTGACAGATAAATGAGTGACAAGTGAAAGTTAATTTTTAAGGGAGTTTGGTTTTATGTGAAATTTTATTTCATAGAATTTGATTTTTATAGTAAGAAAACTTAAGCACATTGATTAGTTAAAAATATAACATTGTTTTGTGGCAGGTATCTTATGGAAATACTAAATACATTGTTGTATGGGAAATGTGGTTTTTAGAAGTTTGCTGTGTATAAATACAATTTTTTAATATGCGCATAACACATCTATTGTATGCATATGTATAAATAAATGGTAAAATCTAGCTAATGAATTCTATGAATTAATCTTTAAAACTTGCCTATTTCCCTCAAGGTAACAAACATTTTGGATAGCAGTTTAATTTCTCTGAGGTTATCTTTGACAAATACACTATTACACATTTGAAAGAAATGTTAAAAGTTTCCTTCTAGGCTTATTATAATCCAGTCTTCATCAGCCATCACTCTTCCTGCATTTTGTTCAAGAGACCCTAATTGTTCACATTTGGCAGGTTTAACACTTCCTGACAGAGAGGCTATTAAAGGCAAGTATTCTCCAATAACTGTCACTGGCTGGAACAAAGAACCTTCCAACTCAATGTGTGGAAACCACTAACATTCTTAAATGACCCTTTTCGTGGATTTTTATCCTTTTAAGCTAAAATTTGGAGAATGTAGGGTCAATGAAAACAGCAAGGTGTAATAAAGCAGTAAACCTTGATTTTGGGGGTGCTGTTGGGTGGGAGGTATAGGTTTATCTCTGACTTGAAAACAATTGTTATTTGGAAAATCTCATTAGCAGATGTGACTGCTTGGAGTAAAAAAAGACTTAAAACTGATGTCGCTTTCAGGACTGCTTTGAACTTAACAAGCACCTATTTGTGGAGCAGACTGACTAATGAAAGGAAATTAAATTTTTCTGACAACTTCCCCTGCCAACCTCCTCATTCAGGGGGTGTTATTAGGTACTGAAGACTTTTAAGGAAGATTTTTTTTTTATTAGACATAAACGAACCAGTTATAAACATCCCTACCTCTGATTTAGGGGACGATTCTCACAGGGTTATTCTACATTTTACATGTATTAATTTAAAAGCTTAAAAATAACAAGCTTCACTTGAGTATTTTGCAAGTTTTTTTTTTTCAAAGTCTAGGCAAACTTACCAGTTGGTGGTTTCAAAACACTTGATAGTTTATTTTCTGTCACTCAGTTTAAAAAAGTAGAATTGAAAAGGACCTTGGAACTCAGTATTGTCTTCATTGTTGTATGGGAAATGTGTCAGGAGTATTCTTTGCTGGGTGTTAGGTAAGAGTTAATGATCAATGAATGACTTAGATTCAAGGGAAGTTCTTGCCTTTTAAGCTACTTAGAGGTACAAGTGGCCTTAGTTGATAGTTAGCAGAAACTAATCCTTCTATCAGTAAAGTTTTCCTTTGTATTAAACTGTTTGGGAAGGCATTTTATTTTTCCCCTTAGAGTTTGGCAGGTTTTTTCTGTAGGGTTCATTTGAATTTAAGGTTTTCATTTATGTGGCAAGCTACAAGTGTAAACTATGTATCTGAAAAAGAGAGGTGAAATAAAAGGTAAGATACAAAAGGCAAAGGAGATTACTATAAAGAATTTTAAAAATGTAGTAATTCCTGCAGATACTGGAAATTGACTTTATTTCTGGAAGATTGATCAAGCTCCTCCCAAACAATAGAGAATCAACTCCCCCTGCTGACAGAATCTAGGAAAACATGATCTATAAATATTAGAAACAAGCTGGCTGTGGACAAGCTTTAATGATCTGATTTTTGATTCAGTATTGATTGTAAACATCCAAATTCTGCCATTAAATTCCAGCAACTACACCAAATCATTGGCAACTCTGGTAGTGCTTCCTGCCAGCTCATTTCAAACCCTTTTGAGTTTCTTAATATAATAATGATGAGGTAGAATTTACATTCCACTTATGGTATTAATTTTACATTTCTCTGAATGAAAAGGGTTAGAAGGTTGTAAAATTGAACATTAAATGAATCAGAGGAGACAGTAGTGCAATATACGACTGCCCTAGAGACATTGTGCAATGCCTCATGGGATTAATGTTGAGTCTCATTTCCTGCTGTTACAGGACGCAGATGAAGCCGTCAGAATTGCAAGGGAAATTGGTAAGTTCTTAAATTAACTTTGGTGGGGTTTCTGTGTCTTTCAGCAGATTTGGCTGAGTAAACATGTAATAAGTAATTCCCATAAAGCAATATTATTTTAGTAGTGTTAGGGTTCTGATTTCTTGTTGCTCCAAAGAATTTATCAGTTGAATTACCGTATCTCATTATTAAAATTGACTTTAAAGAGTAATTAGGCCTCTTTTATGCAATGAATTTGGTAGGTAATTGAAGGAATTGTCTTAAAAATTCTTAAAATTGTATTTTATGTAAATTTGTATGTAAGCAGTTGAATATAAGGTCTATAATGTTAAATACATACATGATTAAAGTAAAAATACCATGTCGGACAAGATTCTTCAAGGTTTGCCTGTTCCTAAAATATTAAATATCACATTTTAAAATTTTATCTTGTTAGGAAAGATAAAGTAGAATGTGGGAAATTAGAATTGAATATTCTGAATGGAGTAAAGGGTAAATTGGAGGCCATTTTAATGACTGTTGTACTTTTTAATTAAAAAATATTCATGGTGCCCAGAGCAATTGTATTTTCAGCATCTGCTAATTGAGAAAATGTGTAAGAGCATACTGTTACCATGGGTTAAGAAAGCTGTTAAAAACTTTACAATTTTATTAACTGAGTCAGTATTTGTATGCATTTGAAAGAAATGTGTAGCAGGTGAGAGAAATTAGGCAGTGCTTATAGGGATTCACAACCATCTTTAAAATACCCTACAATTCCTATGCCCAAATTTTTCAGCATCCACACTAACATTTCTTGTAGTCTGGTAGCTTTGATTATTTAGGAAAAATCATCTATAGTTGAAGAGTATTTGATTTGGTAAAATGTATATTGTTGTAACATGTAGGAATATTGGCCTGAAAGTGATCAGTCACATTAATAAGTACATTGTTTGAGAATTGGAACATGCTAGCGTAACAGTTCTTTAGTGATTTGAAAAGTTATTTGGCTTGTTGCATTGGTCTTTTTAGTCTGGTTTGGCTAAATGATTTCAATTTTGTTCCTTATTATTTTCTTGCTTTGCATAAATTCCCTGGATTTAATACTAGACCATAGGAAAAAAATCTTACTTTATCCATCTACAACATCTCTTGTTTCTTCAGAATTGTCAACCTTTTCAAAAAAAGAATTTTGGTATTTCACAGTAAGATTTGCTACATGCTGAATAAATCAAAAGTTTGAACTCTTTGGCATTCTTCAGTGCTAAGAAGCATATCTCCTGGCTTTTGAAGAGACTTTGCTAAAATAGTTTAGTTGTATTCTACTATATAAATTTAAAACTCCTCACTGTAGTCATCTACCTAATAGGACATAATAATACTATTTATCATAACAATAAAAACAATATTGGGGAATTTTAGGGTAATAAAGGGTTAGAAGAAAGTTCTAGAATTATGTTGTGGTACCACATTTTGAATTATGAATCATCAACTTTATTTCCTTTGAATAAATGGTAGCCAGCAGATCGCTCTGCTTGCTTTTGTGTTTTTTTTTCTACCATTTTTATAACCTGTGACTTTTAAGATAAACAGCTAATTATGATGGCTTCTCCCTGATCAGTTCTCATTACTTTGCTACCTTTCTTACATATTTTAATGCTGGGCTTTACCTCTTTTTCAATTTTTTTTTCCCCTTGCTGATGTCCCCCTAAGTTCAATCTAAATTTGTTTTCTTTGTATTTGGGCATGTCCACATGATTCCATTTAATTTTCTGCCCTTATATCTAATTTTTTCCTTATTATCTCACTTGTGAATTAATGATCACGATCGTAAGTACTAAGTGTAAGTGTGCTGGTGTTTTGCTGATACTGAAATAAAAGGAAGCCATAAAATTTGAGGTGAAATAAAACATAGTAAGGAACCAGGGCCATCAACTTTTATAAAGCTTTTGGAATTTCCCTGAGAACCCATTCTGAATCACCACAGAAGCCTCCCATAAAACCTTTTCCTTAAAGTACTAGCTTCTGAAAGAAATTAAATTACATATTATTAAAGTCTCTTGATTTTGTGTTGTTTGGTCATTCATCAATTTTTCTACTACTTTTATTGGATATATCACATCTTAACTATGTTATGATTATGGTGGACCATTCTGAGTTCATATAAGAGGTAAACTAATTTTGATTCTTTGGGAAAATATGTTCCTTGTTCTAAACAACTGAACTTTAAAATCTTCAAAGCTATCCATTTGTAAGTATGTGTCATCCTTTTGTAGATTTCTTTTACTTTTTTCTGTGTTATATGGTAAAAATGAAATTGATCCTGTCTTACATGGTGGTCCCTTATTTCTAGTCTGTACTTTTCTGGAAAAAGAAATCTTTGCAGCATTTCTGGAAACAGAAATCTGTTTTCAGCATTGATGTTTTAGGTGCCTTTTACATAATAGCAGCCCATATTTATAGAACAGTTTTTTCCATGTGCCAAGCACTTTGGAAATGTTTCTACTGCTCGTTCTTGTGCTTAATTATTTTCATTTACATTTATAGGAACCTAAGGGTTAGAAATGTTAAGTAATTTGCTCAAGGTCACTGAGCTACTGGTTTAAATTTATGTTTCTTTGGGTCTTAACACCATGGATCTTTCATTATACTTTGGCTAAACCGATGAGATTTCAGGATGAGAGCTAGAATTCGAGTCCTTCTATGTAAAATACTGTACTGTGCGTAAGTGTTTTATGTATGTGACTAAAGGAGCAGGCAGCCTGTGATCATTGTTTAGGGTGAGAGATGGCTAAGACTTAATATGTTACTTAGTGTATTTGTTTTTTGGGCTCCCTTGTCTGCCTCATTTGCATTCTTGAGTTTTTCCTTTGACCTCTAAGTTTAGAGAATAGGGCTATTGACTCCCAGTTTATCTGTAATCCCAATTGTGGACAACAGTAATGGGAAATTTTGATGTCCATTTAAGTTTGATCTTTTTAGGGGATCAAAAGTCCTTAATATAATAAAATAAACATTGATTCTTAGAAGGAAAAGAAACTGTAAATCTAAACCTATCTTTTCACAACTTCCAGGCCATTCTTACTGTGTTTCTTTGCCTTTCTCACAAGTACGAATTACGCTCAATTTAAATGAAAAATTCCACGAGTGAAGTCCACCATCTTACAAATCCACTTCTGCAGTTTCCATGTCTTAGTCAGTGTCATCCCATGTACTCAGGCCCAAATCCAGCACCCATCCCAGAAGCCCCTTGCCCTCATTATCCCCCTGTAAATCTGTTTGAGGGCAGTCATCCTTTATTCAGTGTGTATCCTATGTTCAGTGCTCACTATGTTCATTTCCAACACTATCCTCCAAAATCCTGTTGTCTTTTGTGAGGACTATAACAATAGTTCTTAACCTCTTTTTAAAAATGTGTGAAAGTCATTAACTATGTTGCAGACAACGTGATATTTTAAAATGTCAAAGACCAAGGGTATACCTTATCCCATACTGCCCCATCCCTGCTTTAAGCCCTCTAATGATTTCTGTTGCACTTAGATAAAACACATTCCTTGCTCTGACCACAGTTTACATGTAATTTTGCGCCTGCCTTTCTCTTCAATCTCATTTTATGCTGTTCCTTTTCTTGTCTATGTTCTTTATTTGCATTAACTTAATTGAATACACCAACTTCAGAGCCTTAGTATTTTTCTTGGCGGGAGGGGGGCTTGGGGACAACTCTTGCTTAGTCTTTGTATCTTTGCTTAGATATTATATCTTCAGGAGAAAATGCTGTACTGTTATTACCCAGTCTTTCTGTCATTTAACCATACCTTTCTGAGTAGTACTCATGATTTGCCAATAATTTACTTGTTCATTGACCCCCCAATATTTCATTTTGAAAAATTTAAGTTATATAGCATTTTGAAAGAATTTTATGGCCAGACTTCCGGGAAGATGGTGACCGGGTAGGCAGCAGAGACAGAACCTCCCAGAGGATTACCACCCAGACAATGAAATATAGCAATATGAAGAGAGAAAGGAGAGAGGTGTGTACCCTGAGCCCAAGAAGGATCTGAAATGGGAACTGAAGCCCTAGGAGAGACCAAGCAAAACCTCCCCTGGAGGAAAGGATCGGAGGGCTGCCACGGCACAGTCGGAGGGAGAAGAGACGAGAAACAGGAAGCTACTGCTTCAAACACACTCTTGGCCCAAGCCCTCGTTCCAGCAATTGTAGCTTCAGCTTCGGAGACCCACGCTCATGGAGGCCTCCCGACTCGGCCAGGGAAGAGCGGAGTTCCAAGAGCTGGTCCAGAACTGGAGAGGAGAGGGCACAGCCAGGAAAAGAGGCAATGGTGGTTGGGAACTGTTGTCAAATCCAGTGTGAGGAAGAGAGGTTGCAACAGCCACTGAAGCGGAGTCCCCACCCTGCAGCAACCTTCCTAATCAGCACCTGGAGGCAAGGTGGAGCCAGAGCAGCCAGTACACATCCCACCACACCCAGCTCTATGCCTGCCTCCAGGCTGTGACCTCCTGCCTCTCCACTCTGTGGGTGGCTGCCAGTGGGGAGCGGTGGGGTGCATTGGCACCCACATCAGAGCCACAGCAACTCCCAGGGATCCAGCCAAGGAACAAACGGGAACTGGAGCACAACAGCAAGAGAGAGCTGCAGATGGAGGTGGATCACACGGCCCCACGCCCTTCTCACTCCAACATCAAGCAGGAAGCATGAACTGAGTTACTGGG